>WNHD01000321.1:0-38601 GCA_011057455.1 Ganaspis sp. Gsp50
CAAAAAGTGCTCTTTTTTTAACTGTTCCAGAAAAGGGAGTTTTCTACTTATCGTCAGAGTTACAATTCATGCTGTTTTTTGAACTGAGTTATAAAAAATAAATTATACTTTTTGAATTATTAAAAAATGTTAAAGGTTGATTTTTGTACAAAATCCATCTATAAGGAAACAAAATTTTCATGAAATGAATAATGTTCTACTTGTTTCAATTGCTATAATTTTATTGGATACAATTTTTGTTGGAAAATCAAATAAAAGTGGAACAAAATAATATGAGAGTGATTTAAGTAGAATAGATCAATTGCTGTGGCGATGCTTGTACATTCAATGTACAGAAAGGATAAATATTTTCGTTTATATATTACGTAAATGTCGAAGTGCATTGAAAGAAAACATGAAAGTTTTGTCAAACAGCAAGAATATTAAAGTTATTCTATTTCAGCGTTTTTCGATGAAATTCAAAATGAAACATATATTTTTATTCAAATCCAAGTGATTATTTGAGCAAGTCAAGGATCGTGAAAATTCTCCTTAAGCGAGTTTATATAGTTGACATAAATTTTGTCTTGAAAAAGAAAGCCTTATTTCTCCTCTAAATAGGCAATTTCGTTTAAACCCTTTTCGTCAAGAAAATATTTTTTATTGTTGTATACTAATTAAAATCGACTTGATTGATTTTTGCTGTATTATTCTCTTCTGGAAAGTCTTAATTTCCTTGTCGATTATTTCTTCACTATAGTAAAAACTATTGTGAAACTACAGTTAAACTTCAGAGAAACTATAGTGAAACTTCAGAGGAACTATAGTGGAACTTCAGAGGAACTATAGTGAAACTTCAGAGAAACTATAGTGAAACTTCAGAGGAACTATAGTAAAACTGTAGAGGAACTGTAGTAAACCTTTAGAGGAACTAAAGTAAAACTATATGGAACTATATTGAAACTATTCAGAAACTAAAGTGAAAATACTCTTTTAACTACAGTGTAAATAATTTTCTTCAAAACTAGTAATGATATATCATTGCAAAGTAATTTAAAATTATTCTAATTTTTCCAATAACGAAGAATAAACTTCGAGAAATAGAAAACCTATTTGTAAAATTAAAGAAAGTAAAGATTGATGAGGTTTAAATAATTTGCATCGGAGTTGCGAAATCGATTGTAAATTTGGTGCAAATTCCGAGTAGTCGTACATGCATCTACAGAAAATTACGAGAGGAGTGAACAAAAAGGTTTCGACATTCCAGAACAATAAATCACCGGCTGGAATTTCCTTTGGAAGGCCGGCACTGTCCACTTGGACTTTAGGCTCGTCGAGTCTTCTCTAGGATGTTCAATTTTCCCTGAACAAGAATCCGCTGAGTAACATGCGGTGAAAATTTGGGTGATAGTATAACGTACGAAAGACGTTAACGTAGGTCGATTCGTTGGTGTGCCGACCTCGTCCACACGTCCCTTCATTCAATTATCGGTCGCTCAGCACTTCGACTTCGTGCAAGTCTAGAAGTACCAGCGAATCGAAAGTGCAAAATGAGAAAAGAGACAAACCAAATTCAACAATGAGGGCACACACTTAAAATTAGAATTTTAGTACAAGCATTAATCTGCACCAGTTTTTTTACTTATTGTAATATATGTACGTTAATGCTGAGTTTTGTTCTACACTTTATTCTACACATTGTTCCACACTTAGTTCTACACTTCGTTCTACACTTACTTCTACACTTTGTTCCAAACTTTGTTCTACACTTTGTTTTGCCTTTTATTCTATATTTTGTTCTACACTTTGTTCTGCTCTTTGCTCTATTCTTTGATTTACACTTTGTTCGCTACACTTAGTTTTACACTTTATTCTGCATTTTATTCTACACTTTGTTCTGCACTTTTTTCTACACTTTGTTCTACACATTGCTCTAGTCATTGTTCTACATTTTGCTTTGCATTTTGTTCTACACTTCGCTCTATTCTTTGTTCTACACTTTGTTCTCTACACTTATTTTACACTTTATTATGCACTTTATTCTGCACTTTATTTTACACTTTGTTCTACACTACGTTCTATAATTTGCTGTATACTTTGTCCAACACTTTATTCTACACTTTATTCTACACTTTGTCCAACACTTTATTCCATACTTTGTTCTCTACACTTATTTTTACACTTTATTATGCACTTTACTACACTTTGTTTTACACTTTGTTCTCTACACTTATTTTTACACTTTATTATGCACTTTACTCTGCACTTTATTTTACACTTTGTTCTACACTACGTTCTATAATTTTCCGTATACTTTGTCCAACACTTTGTCCAACACATTATTCTATACTTTGTTCTACACATTGTTCCAAACATTGTTCTAGACATTGTTCTACATTTTGCTTTACAATATGTTTTACACTTTCTTCTACACTACGTTCCATAATTTGCTGAACTTTGTCCAACACTTTGTTCTACACTTTGCTGTATATTTTATTGTATACTTTTTTCTACACTTTATTTTGCACTTTGCTTTTTGCACTTTGTCCAACACTATGTTCTACACTTCTCTCTACACTTTGTTCTATGCTTTGTTCTACAGTTCTCTCGACACTATGTATCACACTTTATTTTGCACTTTATTCTGCATTTTTTTCTACGCTTCGTTCTATTATTTGCTGTACACTTTGTCCAACACTTTATTCTACACTTTATTCTACACTTTGTTTCACACTTTGTTCTACACTTCTCTCTACACTTTGTTCTATACCTTGTTCTGCAGTTTTCTCTACACTATGTTCTACACTTTGTTTTGCACTTTATTCTTCATTTTTTCTACGCTTTGTTCAATACTCTGTTTCACACTTTATTCAACACCTTGTTCTACACTTATTCAACACTAATGTACCAAATGCGTCTGATTAAAACCTGTTTGTACTACTTAAACGATTCGAACAATTTATTTGCGAAAAATTTTCGTGTACTGATAATTTATGTATTTAATTGTAGGTAGTTGAGTTATAATTAATTGAGTTGTTAATTATGAAGGAGGTATAAAGGCAGCTAGTAGTCAAGGCCGGAAATAGTCAGACGTAAATTTTCCGGCTAAAATCTAATTTGCATTCACATAAAAACGATAAAAGTGGTACTGGGCTTTAATGGCATGAACTTTCATTCAGTGATAATGTTTATTGCAATAAGTAGTAAAGGTACATTATACGACCAGATATATAAAATAGATAAATATTTATAAATTAAGAGACAAATCTGTAAATTCCAAATGTAGGTGCACATTTTGTGTTGAGTTTATAATTATTAACCATTGATTATGAACTATTGATTATTAACTCTTGGTTTTATATTATCTCTAAAATAGTAAAAGTTTATTTAACATTCCTGTTACTATTTACCTCATATATTCTAGAACAATAATTTTTGTTATATTTGGAATCTATTCTCGTTACATTGTAGTGCTATAATCTCAGTTATTTTCTGTATTCTTCTGTATCTATTCTTTTCTGTTTCTGTTGTACTTTAAAAAACCGTATTTCTTAATAACCGTTGTATCTTGTGAAAAAAGAATCAGAATGAAATCTAGACGTATAGCAGGATTACTATATTGTATGTATATCTACTTGGTCCACGTCGATACTCGGGTTCTCGATGTCTTTCTTGAGGAAATAATATATTTGCAGAAAGATCATGGAAATAAGTTTCATCCGGGAAATATTCTCAAAAGGAACAAAGTCCTTTTACTCAACTTTATCAAATCTCAGTTTTATAACTGTTTTCAAAATATCTCCTTATTTTTAAAACATGATATTTACTGTTGCCTGTTTACTGTTTCTTTTTACTATTTTACTTATTTACTATTCATTCGCTGCTCTTTATTTCTTGTTTGTTAAATAAATAATCATATATACTTTATTAAAAAATCAATTATGTCATTTATAACATAATTATGTAATTCATATTAATTCAATTCATTATCAAATAATAGAATACAATTAATTTATAGAATTCATTAAGTAAAAAAGATTAAAAACCTGGTAGTAGAAAAAGCAATTACAGTCAGACCAACATAATAAGACAAATGTTTTCTACTTTTTAATTTTGTCTTACTCTGTCCGTCTAACTATGTTTTTCTTTTTCTACTGCCTGAATTTACTTTTTTCCTACTGCCTTTGTCTGACTATGCTTATTTTTTCTACTGTCTGGCTTAAAATTTGCCTTACTGTGTTATTAAAACAATAATTTTTAATTTTTTCAGGTAAGTTGACTTTCTATTTCTCGTTTCTGTTCACCTGCTGTGTAAGTAAAATCAAAATAATCGTTTTTGCATGAAACACAATTTTTTATTAACATTATCTTAGAATAATAATATCATTTATATCATACGAAAATGATCCATGGATTACAATCCATATTTCGAATTCGATAAATTCGTTATTTCTTAAATCAAATCTATCACAGAAAAAAATTGTTTGAAATCCGTTTCGTGTTATTTTCAATAATGTTCAAGCACATTGATGGTGACGCTCTCTCACTAGGTTTATATTTCTTTCGTATTGTTTTAACACGATTTTAGTGTAAAAATAGCACTTGTGATTTTTAAATTTTTCGAATCGAGTACAGTTATCTTCAAATCCAGTTTTTGAATTGCATCTAATTTTTCAGACACATGAAAATAATTTTTCAAATAATTTTTCTAGTCAAATCCAATTCTTTGAATCGCATCTCATTTTTTCGACTGCACTTTTTGTGCAGTAAAGTTTTTAGTTTCGAAAAATCTAGTATTTCGAATTGAATCTAATTTTTCTGATTCTAGTTCTTTTCTACTCAAATCTAATTTTTCGAATCAAATCTAATTTTTCAAATCGAATCTAATTTTTCGAATCGAATCTAATTTTTCCGACTCCAGTTTTTTTCTAGTCAAATCCAATTTTTCGAATCGCATCAAATGTTACCGAATCCACTTTTTTTTCTAGTTAACTACAATTTTTCGAGTCGAATGTAATTTATCGAGTCGAATGTAATTTATCGAGTCGAATCTAGTTTATCGAGTCGAATCTAATTTATCAATTCGAACCTCTTTTGTCAAGTCAAATCTAATCTATCAAATCGAGAGTAATTTGCCAATTGGAATTTAATTTACCAAATGGAATCGAGTTTCTGAATTCTGAATTTTCAATTTTCAATTGAAAACCTGCTTGCAGAAGTTGAAAGTAATATTTAACAGAAAATTGTTATTTTAGAAGGCGAAATTTATGTTTTAAAGTTTCAACAGAATATGTAGAGCACATGGTGGAAAAGAGAAAACAAGTTTGTAGCTTGGATCTTTTCCTCGGAGGGCAGGAATGAAGGATAACCAAGGGGAGTCATTGAGGTTGCAGACCTCTTCAGAGTTAAAACGCGTTGGGGATTACGTAAACTCCGGACGTTTGCTGCCGGCTTGAAATATTTCCTATCGTGTTGGGGATAAGAAGCGCTTCATGGCATCGGGCCGATACCCAGCGTCAGGTATTTGGTGGGGAGATGCTCCTAGGTGGTAGCTTTACACATGGGAGTAAAGTTTTGCTGAAACGTTGCCGCGTATAAATCTTGTTTACAGATGGGCAAGCTCAGGTGATGTGTGGTGTGCCGCTCGTCAAAACTTAAAACTCACCGACAACTTTTTGAATTCGCGCGGGAGCGACCCACACCTACAACTAATGCCAGTAATTGTTGTTAAACCTTTACAGTCCCAGTTGAGACAATTGCGCAATGAAATTTCTGCCCCGCAAACTACATCCTGTCCGGGGACAAAGTCGTAAAGTCTCCTCTTATACGGAAAATCTAATTCTCCCCAGAATCAGAGAAACTTAAGATTGGATTCTGAAAGCGACTTAAATGCAAACGTTACTCTATTAACTTGTCTCTCATTCTCTGTTTATGAAACTACAACTCCCTCATGCTAACTTATGATTACATTGATGTGTCATAAAACCTTGCGTAACTTCAACAAATTTCACACGTAGTTACACAATTTTGAAATATCGAATAAAAAACCCAGTGTTCCGTGAGATTCAAATTGATCCAGAAAAGTGAATCAAAACGTTGCATATCAACATTTTGATTCGCTTTTCTGGATCAATTTGATCCCCACGGTTCACTGTAAAAGCAAATTTGTGAATTTTTTGTTTAGAATTTTCAGTGTCAAAATTTTTAATTCTTTTTTTGTACAAATTTTCTGAGATATTTTTAATAATTGCAAGACGTGGAATGTAAAACAAGATGTAGTATTGTGACCTATAAAGTGGTTTCAAGACAAATTGTATTTTAATATTCTACATTACATTTTAACTGATTTTAAGTTGAGTTGACACATTGAATGTCAACTTTGTATATTTAAAAATTAACTACAGGTTAATTTAAAAAAGCGAAAAGTATGTGTCTCTACCATGTTCAGCTCTTCCTTAATTAATATAATCCTTCTTTCTTATTTATTCAATTCTTCCAAGGAGTTTAAGGATCCATTAAATAATTGATACCGAAAGCTCTCACTTCTACATTACAAGTGCTAATTTAATTTTATTGAAATTGAGTAGCATATTTCAACATAGGGTCATAAAAAAGTTAATTTAACAGAAAATCAAAACCACAAATAACTAAACATCTATTATTGAAGTAAAAAAAAAGTCAGTCGAATAATAAAAAACAAGAAAACTTCCAAAAGCCACTATAATGTAATAATAAAAAACAAGAAAACTTTCAAAAACCACTATAATGTTAAAATCTTATGTACGTTTTTTATCATAAATTTTACATTTTTTTTATAACTTTTACATGTTTTTGCTTCCTCATAGAGAAGCATTATTTCTCAAAGACTTCCGTGTCATTTTAATTACAGTTCAAAAAGTGTTGTCGAAATATTAACGTGAACGAAAAGTATTAAAACCATCTAAACTTTTCCTGTGAAAATATTTATATTTCTCGAGTTTCACATTGAATAGTGTGTAGTATTCATATTTTTTTTTTATAAATCAACAAAAACCTTTCAACGTCATTCGTTTCTGATGGTACTAAATGATGAAGTGGGTCTTTAAATCTCTCCTATACGTTTAATATTTCGATGCTTAACATCTGCTCGTTCGTAAAAGGGTCGTGCAAGTGGGTACTCATAAGATCAATATAAAAGAGTTGGCTATTCAACTATCGATAAACTGAATAAGTGAGTGATTATCTACAGAAATTTATCGATTGTTTCCATTACGATTAGTACTCCATGTTATGGAGGCTACACTGCAGGTAATGGAATATAATAAATGTAAAAATAAAACTTTACACTATCCAATTTATTTGAGAGACTTTTTATTATGTTATTATTTTTAATGGTATCACTGTAATAGTCCCGGCATTAAAATACACATCGAGGTTTTTTACAATACGAGTACTGGTTTATTATTACATTACATACTTTGCATTATTTTTAGAACGTATATTTTATTATTACGTTTTTATTCTATTTTTGTTTTTCGCACTTCCAATCAAATGTGTTTCTTTTTAATTTCATGCTTCAGTATTGATAAGACTTGAAAATAAGTTGTAAATAAAAATTAGACATAAAATTTATGAGTAAAAGTTAGACAAAAATGTCAGAAAAAAGAGTTCGAAAAAAGAGTTCGAAAAAAGAGTTCGAAAAAAGAGTTGGAAAAAGAGTTGGAAAAAAGAGTTAAAAAAAAAGTTCGAAAAAAAGTTCAAAAAAAGAGTTACAAAAAAGAGTTACAAAAACGAGTTACAAAAAAGAGTTACAAAAAAGAGTTACAAAACAAAGTTAGAAATAAGAGTTACGATTAAAAATTTTAATAAGAAAAGTCGCTTGTTATTGTCGATTATTTTCATTTATATATTTTGCTTACATTTTTTATCCAAACGCAAGAAATTGTAACGAAAACTTGTAAGATTTTGAAGATGATGCTCTCTTCAGATAAAAATGACTGACAAAAAGGATGAAGAATGGTATAAAAATAGGAAACAAAGTAGAAAAAGAAACTAAAAGTTGTATTAAAAATGAAAAACGAGTTGGTATTTTTGAGATGTTGAATTTGCGTGCACGTGATTTTTTGTCTTTTCGTAGTCAGGATTAGAGGCAGAGGGCTTGTAGTGTATCGTTAAGGAGTCGTATTTCGAAGCATAGTAATGCGAAGCGAACACGAGAATGATTCTTTATTGGTATGTACAATGTACATGTATAGTTGCTATTGAATGAACAAAGAGAGTTGCATAGAAGAGAGATGTAAAATTTCTCGTTTAATGTCAGTGTGAAGCTGCGGCAACGGATCGTGCCTGAAGAAAAATATAACGACAGGAATAGCAGCCCTGTTTCCAGAGATGACAAGGGCCAACACTAAATTTGCGTTTTCAGCATTTCACTCACAGATAGATAACGACTTCATTACGGACCTCATCAGATATAAATGACATATTTGATTTCAGTCGTCGTCGGCAGAAGAGTTCGTATCCCACGATTCGTTGTCTGCGTAATGAGAAACGCCTCTTTCCTCAAGCTTTCAATTGCGAATGAAAAAGCACTGCACAGAAAGATCTGCTCTTGATTGAGAGTAAAGTCATTAAATTTTTACCAAAATTGCGAGTAATTTCACTCTTTTATCGTTGACAGTACTTTCGGACCTGGGAACATTTCCTGAATTATGAAATATCACAGCTATGAGAAGTGACATTTAATTATCATACTGCAATTCATTCATGGCTTCTTTTATTGGGTTAATATTCTTTAGGAGCAGGTGCTTTTTAAACAGAATATATACATCCTGTAAACTATTCAAACATACATTTGAATGGAAAATTCTTTGTGAATTATAATTAAATTGTGCAGTATTTTCAGTGCGAGTTTTAATTTAATTGAAATAGAATTCGTGAAGAATTACAATAATGTATACTTGCAGTATGAGGAAGCAATATTTCAAATGATAATTAAATGTATAATTAAAAGAATTAAACGATAAATAGAAAAATATTAAAATAGTTTTAAAAGAGTTAAACTGTAATTGAAATAATATTAGAATAGAATAAATGGAATTAAAAGAAAGTTAAACAGTAATTGAAATAATATTTAAATGGAATTAAAAAATTAAACAGTAATTGAAATAATATTAAAATAGAATTGAAAGAGTTGACATTAAATTGGAATAGTTTAAAAACAGAATACAAATAAAATCATAATTGTGATTAATATTTCGAATGAAAAAGGTTTATTTATTTTATATGCTGTTTTTGTTCATAATTTTGTATGTGTGATACAAAATGCGTTTATACAACTTAGTTTTGTAAACAATATCATTATCCGTTGAACATAAATTTTATATAATTGCAACATAGATGCAAGAATTTTAAACGACAATTAAATCCTTACGATTACTCGATCTTAGATTATTATCGTGAGTATTGAGCAAGTAGTACAACTCCGTTTTAGTCAGACACACGTAAATTACAATTGTCTTATACTAATTTTTACAGAATTTCACTCGAAAGATTCTAGAGGATTTAAGTTCAATGATTTCCCTTCAGAAGTTGTAAAGAAATTCATAAACAAATAAATGGAAAAATTCTGTATGAAATTCGTAAAAAAACATGTACATGTTCGTAAACAAATTCATGAAAATTTTCGTAAGCAAAATGAAGAAGTTGGTATAGAATTTAATGCAAATTTTTGTAAGAAAATTTCTTGTAGATTTTCGGAAAGAAATTCATGTAGATGTTTATAAAGAAATTCGTGAAGATGTTTAAAAATAAATTCGTATAAATGTTTGTAAAGAAATTCGTGAAGATGTTTAAAAATAAATTCGTATAAATGTTTGTAAAGAAATTCGTGTAAATGTTTGTAAAGAAATTCGTGTAATGTTTGTAAAGTTATTCGTAAAGATGTTCGCAAAGAACTTCGCGAATAAAATAAACAAGAATAAGCGCAAAAATAGAATTATTTGCAAATAAAAGAACATCTATAACTGAAAAGAAAAGCATATATATGTGCATCTGCACCAATTACTATATCAATTTAAAAAATTGTAATAAATATGTACGTCTGACTAAAACAGTATTTTACTACTTATTTGAAAATAATCTGATAGTAGTTTATTTACAAAGAATGCTCGTGTTACAATATTTATTATACAATGAATAAAATTTAAATATAAATATAATATTTATAAAAGTATTTATAAAAACAAGTAGTAAAACCCGATATGGTCAGACACCAGAGTAAATATGCCTTTTGCGGTTAAATTAAAATGCTTCGATAAAATTATTATTTCGCAGGCAATTATATTGCTTTTTGCATTTTTCTTGATCTAGAGCAACAAATTTTTTGCGACGAAAGTAAATTAACGAAATAAATGGTCCTTGATTTATATTCAAGGAATAATGAATGAGGCACAATGATAATTCTTTCTGAGAAAATGATTCCGGTAGTTTTCTTCTTCCAATTTCATAGATCATCACTTGCAGAGATCTATTTTCCGGTATTCACTTTCGCCGTTACCGGCAGGAGAATCCATACCATCTTCCGGACCGCTGATAATAATCGCGTCAATCACCACAAAATCGTAATTTTGCGTCGTCACCGTACTAGTGCGATATCCCATTTCCTTCCGCTCCCGTCATTCCCACTATCGTTAACCTTCCCAGTCGGTGCATTTTAGCAGTGATCCGGCAACTTCTCTCTCTCTCTCTGTCACTCTCTTTCTCTCTTTCTATCTCCTTCTCTCTTTCTATCTCTTTCTCTCCTTTTCCCTCTCCCTCCTTCTTTCTATCTATCTCCTTTTTCTCTTTTTCTCTCTCTCTCCCTCCTTCTCTCAATTTGATTTCTTCGCCTTAACGTCAAGCATTCCCACTGCGTAAAGTGAGTCATCGATTTTCTGAAAGCTTTTCCAGAATCCTCAATAAACAGATGAATAGGAGAATGGACAGTTTGTCTCGTAGTTGAAAAAGCTGTGGTTAACCGAAAGCCACCGACTGTCGACTTTCTCTTTTTTAACTTTTCCCCACTGATTCAGGACGTCCTGCAAACAACTCAGTTCAATCCGTTCGTTTTTTCTAAAGCTGCATGACTCTAATAAAATTTAAGGAAAACATGAAAGCTCTAATGTAAACAACATTTTGTTGTTGATGTTTTCTTTTGTTACAAACATGCGAATAAAAAATAAACTGCCAACAAGACTGCGGAAAAGAAAACAATTATTTTTTGTCGGTTTAAATAAAAAGAACCAATAAAAGTAGAATGTTATTCGAATTTATTTTAAAAAGGACATGAAATCGCATTTTGAGCTGCAACAGATTCGAGCAAGATAGGGGAATCTTTGTATCATTGATGATTATTTTAAAATTTGGTAAACTAGTAAATTAGTAAATAGCTAGTAAATTAGTAAATAGCTAGTAAATTATAAAGTTCTTTATAACTTTATATAACAAATTTTTTACGTGTTTTAACTACAAAGTTTTGTGGTTGATAATTTAAATTAAGTTTTATGTAATAATGTAAATTAAGTTTTATGTGGTTTTTTTTGAAAATTAGTGAATATTTCTAATTCTTCTAATTAGTGGACAATCTTTTATTATTTTGGATTAAGAGAATTTAATTATCATAACTCTTTTGAGAAATATCTTGGAATTGTTTTAACAGTTGACTAAGTTTAAATAATTTATCACGTCGATGTATTTTTTGAATAAAAGTAAATTATGTTATTAAATCTAAAATGATTTTATAAATTTGTAATTAAACAAAAAAACTCTATACATTGAGGTTGAATATTTTATTAAAATTGTGGAATACAATTTTAAGCGAGACTTTCGGTAAATAATGTAATTTTCAGTACATATTTTTGTAAAATGTCACATATATAATTTAAAATAAAGTTACTTGGAATTAAATAAATTTGTAATTAACACGTTCAAGTCTTGGAAAAATTAAGTGAAGTTATCTTTTCTGAGACAACTTTTTAACGAATCATCTATAAAAAATTCGTTCTTGAATTATAAATTTTATGAAAATATACTTTTGTCGTTTTAAAAAAAAGAAAATGCTCGTATCTCACTGTCGTTTCTTAATTATACCAATTTTAATCAATTTTTCAATTAGATTTGACTTTTTATAAAATCTCTACTATTACTCGGCAAATATTTCCGTTTTACTTAGAATATTTAGGTGTGAAATATGTAGAATAAATCACTTTTTATTTAAAAATAAACACCATGAACCAGGAATGATTGCTTTTGATAATAAGAATATTTTATAATTACGTCAAATATATTTTTGTCAAGAATATTTTATTTTCAATCCAAGAATATTTTATTCTCGATTTAAATCGATTCAAGCCTATTCTTCGAGTATACCTTATTCCTGAGACAAGCCTACAATATTCTTAATCCAAGCATATTCTTGTAATACCTGAATCAAAAATAAATATTTTTAAAATAAATATTCTCAAGGATAAATATTATTCGAAGAATTTTTCATTCACATTTTCACGTTCTTCAATCAAACATCTAGATCACTAATAAAATTTTGCGTTAGATTTAGCACAATCTTTTCTCACTGTACATAAATATAAATAAAAAGTACGTAAACAAACGATTATTTTACGAAACAGAAAAATGATTGTTTTACGAAACAAACGATTATTCTACAAAACAGAAATGCGATTCCTAAAAAATCATGAAGTCCATTTATCCCGTTTTTGTGTGTTTTATCTGGCTTAAAACTCAAATATTTGTTGAAGCTTCAAAGTTAACAAAACAAAATACAAAATGTGGGAGGTATAAGAAGCAGAGTGAAAAAAGAAGGCAAGGATTTGGCTCTGGATAAAATGGGATCGAAAGGAGGGTGGCTGGCTTGAACGAAGGGGGCGATATACATCTTCGAGATCCGATAAGACAGGATAGATATGTTTCACGGCATCTTACCTCTTTGCCCGTATTAAATCGAATGCCACGGTATTCTCATGCATGCCAATTCTCGTTGAACGCTATCGAGATTTATACGTTAACGTAAATATGTTGCCTACGAGACTTACCTGCTGCACACCTTTTCGATTGGACCCCTTTGCCTCAAATAACACTGTCACCAAGACTAGTTTCCTCACCATCCTATCATCTCTAAAACTTTCCTTTTTACATCTTATCATCCTCTTGAGAAATACTCATTTCTTACTAATTTCATAAGTTTAATTGCTACTTTTTTTCTTTAACGTTTATTACATTTTTAATTGTTACCTTCTTATTTGGTACCTTCTTAATTGGTACTTTTTTGATTGGCACCTTTTTAATTGGTACTTTTTTAATTGGCACCTTTTTAATTGGTACCTTTTTAATTGGTACATTTTTAATTGGTACATTTTTAAGTGGTATTTTATTAATTGGTACATTTTTAAGTGGTATTTTATTAATTGGTACATTTTTAATTGGTACTTTTTTAATTGGTACCTTTTTAGTTTAAAATTCATAACGTTTCTTTTGCAAATTTTATACCATTTTTTTTGCAACCTTTCTTTTGTTCATTGTTACTTTTTGACTTATTTTTCAACTACTGACAATCATTACTATGTAACAATTTTAGAAAAGGAATTACATCTACAAAAAATTTTTTCCCTTTTTACTCAAACCATTTTGGTGAAAATGTTCGCTGTTCCAGACCAAGTACTTTTGCCTGTAGATTTCAAACTCTCTTTTCGGAATACGATTTTATTTATTTTCTATATTTTATTGATTTCATTTATTTTCGGAATCACGGTTTGAAAATTTGCTTACAACGAATAAACGTTTTTTGAAAGGATATTCTAACAGAATAGGAAAAGTTGGTGTTATTGGATAAAGATTGAAATTGTGAGATTAAAAATAATTTTTATCGGACAACATATTTATTTTAAGAAAGTGCAGAGCATTGCTCTTCTTCTAATTGGACTGCTCTAAATAGAGACCAAGGGTCGGGGCAGTTTGACTGAATTTTTTAGAAGCAGGTCGATCCTCGATATGGGTATTTCAAGCTTCTGAGTTGGTTCAAGTCGACCGTTTCTCCACTATCTGTACAGTGTTAGACTAGATCGACTTGAGATCGTAAGGTCTGACATTCCGTGACGTTCAATATCTTCAACGAGTCTAAAACATTTCTGTAAAATCGATTGCTCTCCTGACCTCGAAACATGATCACTCATGTACCGTATTGCTATCTAATTTCTTTACGTATGTAATGTTTTCTATTTTTACTTTTTTCGAAGTAAATATGAATGCTGTAAAATGTGTAATAATAATAATAATAATAATAATAATAATAATAATAATAAAAATACTAATAATTATTATAAAAGGTTGAATCCATCACTCGGTGTTTTTATTTGACTCGGAGAGAATGACCTTATTAATTAAATATAATAATAATAATAAGTTTTGGTAGTTTATTGTTATAATATTAATTTAATATAATTAATTAATTTAATATAATTTTGTTATATTTATTAATTTATAAAGGACGTTAAGCACTTCTATAATAAAGACTGTATTCTATAAAAAAAGACTTCTATAAAACAATAACCCATACAAAATGATAAAAAATACAAAGTTATTAAAAATATTACAACATTTGAATTTCGCTATCAAGATGCCAAGAGATTTTTATTTTTTAAATAAAATTTCATTGCCAAGATTTTTCTATTTTTTTAAATAAAAGTCCATTGCCAAGAGTTTTTTATTTTTTAAATAAAATTTCATTGCCAAGAGTTTTCTATTTTTTAAATAAAATTCCATTGCCAAGAGTTTTTTATTGTTTAAATAAAATTTCCATGGCGACAGAATTATCTGTCGCCATGGGAATTTTGGAACTTTGTATTCCAATGAATAAATATTACAGATAATTTTTTATTATACAATATTTTATGCAATTTTTTTTATATAATAAAAAAGCACTTATATTTAGAAGAGAAAGCAGCAAAGGAAAAAAGTGTTGATCTAGCCAATGGGTAAATGGAAAACATTGAAAGTAGTACTAAAGTAATTTTAACAGAGATAAAGAAATTCTATTATATGAATTCAGACAGATTTAAAATCGATGCTTGGCTGTCAGTTCCGGCAATCTTCTCTTAAATGCGAGCAGCATTTTGTTGCGATGCAGAGTGGAATCAATCGAAGAGTGGGTAGGGTAATGGTTTCTCGTCCGATGAATTTAAGTCACGTAGAAAAACTATTTGAACGGCGTAAATTAGCATTCCAACTGGGTGAACGGATGGGCGGAGGTATTTCGTCTGCAAAGACAATCAAAAAATCACTCCAAGCTTTCAGTGGCAAAAAGTTTTTCTTTTTACTTGCTCTTCAATTCAGAACAGAATGTAAAAAAATTATTACCTCAATTTTAAGAACTGACGTATTTTCAATTTAATATCAAAATTCAAGAAAAAGAAAACCTTTCACAGGGAAATATTGAATAATACGAAAAATGTTATTACACTTTCAATAGAGAGCTAACTATATAAAAGAAGAATAAATATTATAATTACTTTCTTCTTGCAATCACTTGTTTTCCTTTTATTTTTTATGACACTTTTTTGTTCGGAGTGATTGGGATTTTTAAGCTCTGTTTTATTAAATTATGAATATTATTTATCGTTCAGATAAGATGCTAAAATTAACAAAAGAAAGAGAAAGAGAAAGAGAAAGAGAAAGAGAAAGAGAAAGAGATAGAGAAAGAGAGAGACACACTTAATTTAACAACTTGAGATATTTTTGTTATCTTAAATGATTCGATAAATAATTATTTTTAGGAATAAACTCTTGTTTTGTAATTAATTATAAAAGAAAACGATACATTATGGAAAGAAGTGTGCTCATTAATTTTCAATTACTAATGTATTTTTATGTGCATGTAATTTGTTTAACGTATTAAAGAGAGAGAAATATTTTAACTTGAGATGTTTCTGTAGACTCGAAGTGATCGATATTTTTACCTCATAAATTAACAACCAACCAGTGATAAAGTTTTATTTGCGTGATCAAGTTTTTATGTTTTTATTTTAATTTCAAGTGCAAAAAACGAATTCGTGAAACAAAAATGTAAGATAATGGAAAAGGTGCAAGACACTAAGAACAAAATTTTTCTTTTGAAACGTCTAAGAATGTTCAGAAAAATTATAGTCATTTTTGAATGTTTCTGAATGTTTTTGAATGTTTTTAAATGCTTTTGAATGTTTTTAAATGTTTTTGAATGTCTTTCAATGTTTTTTGATCTTCTTGGCAAGAGCTTTTCAAATTGAAACTAAGTTGGTACGAAAGTTCAAATAAGCTGAAATAAGAGGATTCTTATCAGTGCGGATAAATAACGGGAAACGGGTCAATAGAATCAGTTATGTATAGAGTTTATTGCTGCTTTAGTCAAGAGTAACGACATGATTAGAAGGTTTAAAGAAACGGCTTGTGTGTGCATCTATCACTTTGGAATGGTTAGAGCAACAATATTGGAAGCGGCTTTTAAACGCTGGTTTTAACGCTCGAATCATGGAGCATTATCCTTGTATTAATAACAGTGATAAATCAACAACCACAGGAATAATGTTCGACTTTAGTTCAATATTCCTCTGGTGCTGTGATGCAGAATAGTGCACTCCAGGGAGCAGATATGCAATGTTGCTCTGTATGGGGATACGAACAAGAGGAAGACAAAATTACGGTTGTAACTTGCATAATGAAATACTTGCTCGCAAGTCGTATACAATGCGGTTGAGAGATTTAGGAGTTTGGCATTTCTGCGAGCCCGCGACGAACGATCCTCTTAACGCGAATCTGTTTTACGGAAAAATCCATTTTTCTCTTTCTCTCTTTCTCCCTTGCTCTTTCTCTCTCTCTCTCTCTGTCTCTCTCACTCGGCACAAGGCAACCGAAACCGCAAAATTCATTTCTGCGCTTGACTTGGTACTTAGCCGGTTCAAGTGCTGATACAGTACTCTCAAAAAAACGAAATCCAGTTGCACTATTTGTAACTGAATTTTTCTCATCAGAATATACTGTTTACTCAACACACTAAAGAGGATTCATTTGCTCAAAGCACCGTTTTCATTTTATTTTTCATTAAAGCACAACAATCGGCAAAAAACAGTCGCGTAAAATGTTCCTGTGCATATAAACATTTCTTACATCATTCTTTATTCGCCAGCAAACTTTGTTTCGAAGTGTGAGAAATGAAAAATTTTGTAGCTGAATTTCAGTAAAAAAAAAACTATACTGAGTGAGACAGTGCACTTTTACGTTATTTGCAATTGATGAGAAGTACAATTTTTTTTAGTTAGACAATTGACTTTTGCAATATTTCCGAACGTCGAGCGAAACAATTTTATAAATGACAATTTATAAAATATTTATTAAAATATTTATTTTTTTATTTTTTTATTTTTTTATATTTATGACACCTTTCTTGAATTTACACTTCCAATGCAGTAGAAAATACAGTTTTGTGTCAGCCGGAACAATTTTGTAGCTGACATAAGTATAAAAATCGTGTTGAGTCAGACAACAGTCTTTTCCGAAATTTGTAATTCTATTGCAGTAGAAAATACACTATTGTGTCAGACAAACGATTTTTGAGACCAGAAATGTAATCAAAAACCGTCTTCAGTCAATCAGACTTCTTTTATATTTACAATTCTAATTTAATAGAAAATATAGTGTTGTGTCAGCCGAAACAATTTTGTAGCTGACAATAAGTAGAAAAATCGGATTCAGTCAGACAATGGTCTTTTCCGAAATGTACACTTCTTTGCAGTAGAAAATACAGTATTGTGTCAGACAATATAGTACTGTTTCAGACAATATAGTATTGTGTCAGACAATATAGTATTGTGTCAGACAATATAGTATACTGTCAGACAATATAGTATTGTGTCAGACAATATAGTATTGTGTCAGACAATATAGTATTGTGCCAGACAATATAATATTGTGTCTGAGATTCAGTAGAAAATTCTTAATTGAGTCAGACAAAAGTTTAAGACAATTTAGTAACTGTTGAGTAGAAAAAACCATGTTAGGTCAGCCAACAAATTTTTACTTGTACTCATAATTCAAGTGAAAAATCCAGTGTCAGACGAAACAATTTTTTGGCTAATCTTCAGTAGAGAATACAATTGTATTTTTTTCTCATCGAGATAGTTTTTTTATTTCTTCATTGTAGTTGGAGAATTTTGTATAAAATCAAGTGAAAGACAACTGATTTTTATTAATAACAGTACAAAAGTTAATTATTGCGGATTATATTTTTTAATAATTTGCTTTTAAAGGATAGAAATTTCGTTTGGACGTTTAGAACTTCAAGTGTCAACTTCTTACTTCAACTTTCTTTGGAACTTCAATTATCCCCACTTTTTGAAAAAAATTCAAAATCTCGAGAAATTCTCTTCGAATTAAATGAAAAAGTTTTGTAATCAAAACTTTCATTAAAAAAATTGATCGCCAATCGCTAATTTCTTGCAATCAAAAAATCGATTTGTGAAAAAAACACTTTTGAGCAATTAATGTCACTCTCAATAAAACAATCACGTTTGATTTTTCAGAAAATGCGGTTCATTTTTGTACTCTGATTACTATTCATGTCAGTGATCACATGTTATTTGACATGTAAAATTTCAAAAATGGTATTTAAATATTGGATGAAAAAAGAGGTATATCGGTGAATTTCCTAAAGCCATTACAGAGGACACGTATATAGGTGGGGGCATTCACTATCCTAACGATGATCGGTCACGTTTTTATTACCTGAGCGATGAATATGCATTGGCGAAAGATTAAAGCGCACTAAACAAGTCCGCAACGACAATGGCGAGGACAGAAACGATGAACGACTCTTTATGCAGACCCAACACCTACAAACGCGCGAAATGTAATTTAGTTTAGTGCCGCGACGTAAATTTCTTCCTGATGAGAATGTACGGGCTGGCTTCAGCTTAACATTTTTTTAAGTGGGTTAAAATTTCAGCTAATGTTCCCAGACAAGCAATCCATACGCTTCACCTGTAAAGCGCAATTTAAAATGCCCTGCATCTTCACCTGCAACTTACGTCAAGCAAATGTGGTCATTAGTGATGAATCCAGAAAGTCTGGATTCGTAATTCACAAAATTCAATTCAGAATTTAAGACGGCAATTCAGAATTCAAAACTGCAATTCAAAATTCAAAACTGCAATGCATAATTCCAAACTGAAATTCGAAATTCTAAACTGCAATGCAGAATTTAAAACTGGAATTTAGAATTCTAAAAATGCAATTCGGGATTCACAAAATACAATTTAGGGAAAAAGAGGGAAACGAAATAGATCACTTGATAGAAATGACAAATAATGACTAGCGGGATGAAATTTGGTACGCTGGTGTACTTCGATTGTAGAACTACGGTGAATGATTTTGAAAATAATTGTTTGAAAATTAAAGAGAGTAAAATAAAATACAGAGAGTTTCCACTATTTTAGGGGTCAACGAAAGTCACGCGTATCGCTTTATGATTAGAGGTATAAATAAAATATGAAAGAAATTGAATCAAAAAGTCCTTTACCGTTTTTGAATTTTTTTTTGGTAGTTATAGAACAGTTGTAGTAATACAGTAATAGTTGCAGTAATACAGTAATAATTGCAGTAATACAGTAATAATTGCAGTATAAATAGTTATAAAATAGAAATAAATAATAAAATTTATAAAATAAAAAAAAAGTTATAAAATAAATAAAGAACTTGTAATTACGATTGTAAATAAACTATATATTGCATACATTTAAAAAATGTTGCTTGAATCAGGAGTTAAAAGAAAAAGATGTTTTTTATGAGCCCTGTGGATTAGCGGACGAGAGCGGCCACGAGACTTGAAAAAAGAAATGAAAAGATAAATATACAGAGTGAAGAAAACGTTAAAAGTAAACATAACTTGCTTTTATTTTGTTTCTGCAATTAATGCTCTTCCTGGGGAAAAAGGAGAAATAAAGGCACTTTGCTTGCGAGTTTCTTTGTAGAAATAATTGAAGACCAAAGTACCTTGTTCGCTGTTTGAAGCTGAAGAGCTTTCGAAACTAAGAGTGGGTCAATGGCTGGGCGTTGAGAGTCGTTCTATAGGAGATAGAATCGGAGCACGTGGTGAAGAAAATCTCGAAGGGGCGTCGAGCACGAACAGCCTGGTTAATTGAGAAAAATTGCGTGCACAGGTGTCAATGACGTTCCAACATTAGTCGCCCAGTAATTGGTTCACACTTTTCCTCTCTGGTTATTGACACTCTAATCAGTAACGTGCAAACCTCACACTTAATAAACACGTATCTGTCTAATAACTTGCAAATCAATAATCACACTTGTATTTACCGTTAAATCAGTCAAGCTAATGGACTTGGATTAACATTATCATCACACGTGGTTGTAGAGCCGTTATCATTCGCGTATCGCTATTGGATTGTTGGAGAATCCTGAGTGACTTAATCCGAAACGGTTTAAGTCCTGCTCGAAATCACATAATCTGCGTTTACCAATCCTGTCATATAGTGAGTGCATTACGAGATAGGTACATCCTAGGTACAGGGCTTATTACCTAATGGATGTAGACTCACGATAACGAATGCAGAATTTCATATTTAGTGATGATAATAACATAAGAGCATCTTGCTTTATAAACATATTCTGCAACTTGTGCAATTTCATTGCTTCTGTTTATTCCGTTTTTATTCCCTATTTTTACAGGCTGCTATTTATGTGCCTTGCATAATTTTCTTCTTTGCTGTAGCAATTAAAAATACTTTTACAATCAGGCGGAATTACGAAAGTAAGTCAAATTACTTGGTGTATAGAGAGTAGAATGCCGGATTAATTTGAATAATGACAAAAAAAGTAACGAAGAGTGATGAGAGTGACTATTCTCTTATTATTTTAATATTACAGTGAGCCATATTTTGTTTTGTAACTTCCTTTATTACATTCTCATCAATGAGAGTGTATTATTTTATTATTTTTAGAGTATATTTTTCATTTGAACACGTTTTTTCAATTTAATTTCTTTTGAATCCACACTTGTAGTTTGTCACGTATATCAAATTTCAGTTTTCCAGGTCAAACGGGTGGAAAACTAAAGAAAAATAAAGCACAAGGAGGACGTACTAGTCTCGTTTTTCTCATTTTGTCTACTTTTACAAAATACAAAACAAATACTTAATAAAGATAATAAAAATAAAGAAAATAAGCTAACAAAATACTCTTTCAATTAATTACCAAAGATCAAGGAACATGTATCTATTCTGAAATCATGAAGAAACTCGATATTTCCTCAATTCTGACGTAATTAAAATGATAAATTGCTGTTATTGTTGGTCACGAAAAAACACAGGAGTGTTTTCATTCTCCTGCAAGATTTCGAAAACAATAGGGTGCGTCAAGAAATCTCCATCACTTTTCTTGACGTGCGAAATTCAAAATGCTGACAGTATCGTGTTTCCAGAATATTGTGGCTTCCATACTTGGGGGAATAATAGTTTTAATAAAAGGCAAGATAATATATACTCTCTCTTGTGTGGTCTTATATTCGCACTCCAATCAGTTTCAGTAAAAAATAAAGTTTAATTTAAAAATACAGCAAAAAATTCTAAAGTGAACTAATCAATAGAGACCATGCATATGTAACACGATTATACCAAGATTTATTAAAATGTTGCAAAAACACGAAACATGAATTGCGAATAGAGAGATAATAATAAAAGGTTCAAAAAGAGTATGAAAATAATAAGCAAAGCGTAAATATGCAGAATATATAAACAGATAAAGGAAAACGATGAAATAAACTTCAGCAAATGCAGAACAGTCTCGGAATGGTAAAAGAGAGCCGGGCTCACTTTTTTTTCCAGTCAAGTAAAAATCTTGCAAATTATTCTCTACATCCAAACAAATAATCCAAAATCCTATAATATGCGCTTAAAAATTAGTGAAAATCTTTTTATTCAACCTTTTTAGCTTTAGCTCCACACTTTCACTTGAATTTATACAAAATTTACAAACTGCAATAAACAAATGAAATAACCACCTCTTTACGAAAAGAATTAAAATCGAAATATTTACTTGACTAACACAAATGCAAAGTTTCACTGACAACTATAAAAAGCGAAAAAACTATTGTCCGTCTCAACATCATAGTATCTACTTAATTTTAAGCATAAAAGCGCGACAATGTATTTTCTACTGAATATTAGCCAAAAACTTATTTCTCGCACCGTATTTTTCACGTAATAACAACTATGAATACAAGAAGAAAGATATGATTTTTCTACTGAATTCAAGACACTTTATTGCTCTTGAAACTTGGCTGACATAATACGGTGATTACATGTAAAATATATAATGTCTATTATATTTTATCGACAAATTGTTCCGAATGACCGAACACTGTATTTTCTACTATATTACAAATGTAAATATAAAAGAAACTAACTAATGGAAATGTAAATATAAAAAAAACTAACTAATACAAATGTAAATATGAAAAAACTAACTAATACAAATGTAAATATAAAAAAACTAACTAATACAAATAATACATATATTTATATGTAATATTATTATTTTTAATACATGTATAATATTTTTAATATATAATATTTTTAATATAAAAATATTTTTGCACAGTTTAATTTGTTGATACCTACTGATAAAAAGATCAAATTAATTTCCTGTTGGAAAGTTTCTATTAAAGCATTGTTCTTGAAAATCTAGACTGGTTGGAATGTAGACAAGGGTCTTGAATAACAATGGGGAATATTCTGAAATAATTTGCATGCTTTACGCACGAAGTCCCATGTAAGCAGGTTATATAGCATGTAAGTATCCCTCACGTGGGACTGCAGTGAAAACAGATATCACGCAACGTCGCATTATTTGAAAAGGCGACTTTAAGCACGACTACTGAAAGTTTCTCGTGTCCTCATAAACCGGTAAGGGATGAATTCAAGGTGTCGACAGGAAGAGAAACATGTTCCCAACTTCACTTTGAGCAACCCGGAGGGCTACATGTAACTTCCTGTACTTCCAATTTCGCCAAGAGCTTTAATCTTTCGCTATAGTGCATCATCTCTAACACAAAAGATTTTCAATCATCTCAAAACAACGATTTTTTAAAAATATCAACACTTTGAATCATTTCCTTCAATAATTTTTTGCAACGATTTTCTTCAATATATTTTTGCAATTTTTTTCATCAATCATTTGTTGCAGTCATTTGTTGCAATCATTTTTTTCAATCATTTATTGCAATTATTTTTTGCAATAATGTTCTTCAATAATTTGTTGCAATAATTTGTTGCAATCATTTTTTTCAATCATTTATTGCAATTATTTTTTGCAATAATGTTCTTCAATAATTTGTTGCAATCATGTTTTTCAATCATTTATTGCAATCATTTTTTGCAATCATGTTTTTCAATCATTTATTGCAATCATTTTTTGCAATCATGTTTTTCAATCATTTTTTGCAATCATGTTCTTCAATAATTTGTGGCAGTCGTTTTTTACAATCACTTTTTGCTATCAAGTTCGTCAATCCTTTTCTTGATTATTAATCTATTTACACAAAGACCTATTCAAAATGTGTAATTTTGATATGAACAGTGGTTCTAGGAATCGAGCGTGGAAAAGAATATGAAATTTGATTATTATAAGCCATAAAACAAGAATCGTCTATAAATGGCATGCAAATTACAAAGCCTCTTTGCGTAACTCTTCTAAATATCTTATGAAGCATAAGCAGGCTCAAAGTCTGAAAAGAGGCGACTGTGATTCGTCATTCAAGTTTTAAATACGACGGGGAAAGCCGCTAAAGGATTTCTTTATTTTTCGCGAGAAAAATTTGCAATGGAAACAAGGGGGTAAGATAAAGATGAGTAGATGGGGAAAAATGGGGAGAAAGAAGCAGAGATAGAGTGTGTAAAGTACATTCTGACTGAAGGACGCGAGTTCATTTCCCGCCAACGTCAAGACTGACAGTAATTCAATTTTCGTCGAGTACGGTACAGGGAATCCAAAAGCACGAGTTGTACTTCTAAGAATAATATATTGTGTACTGAGAAAGTCAATTAAATTTTACCAGTAGATAATAAACATTTTTAACAGCTTTAATCATTTCTACAAGTCTTTCTCATTAATAATATCTTCACTTGAAGTTAAAGCTGAAAGCATACTTTAAAGAAAGCTAAGAATAGAAAAAATGAAACGAAAGTAGAACAATTCAAATGAAAAGTTGCATAAAAAGGGAGACAAAAAGGAAAACAAAAAGCAAGACAAAAAGTAAGACAAAAAGTAAGACAAAAAGTAAGACAAAAGGTATGACAAAAAGTGAGACAAAAAGTAAGACAAAAAGTAAGACAAATGTATGACAAAAAGTAAGACAAAAAGTAAGACAAATGTATGACAAAAAGTAAGACAAAAAGTAAGACAAAAAGTAAGACAAAAAGTAAGACAAATGTATGACAAAAAGTAAGACAAAAAGTAAGGCAAAAGGAAAGGCAAAAGGTAAGACAAAAATTAGACAAAAAGTGAGACAAAGAGTCAAATAAATAGAAACCAAAATTGAAAAGAAAAGTAAAATAAAATTAAACGAAATTAAAGCAAAAAGGCTTAATTTTGCATTTGTAATTTTCAAAAAGAAAAGGTTTCTACCTGAGAAAGATGTTCTAGATTAATGGTAACATTTTCAAAGAGATTTAAAAAATTTATTTTAAGCGTTTGTTGAAAGACGTGCTTTGAAATAAGCAGTATATTATAGTTAATAGTTACAAATGATGTGGAGATAATATTCAAATTAAAGGGAAAGCCTTTGAGTTATATCTTCTGGAGGTATATAATACTTGCAATGGTTCAGATTCAGATATTCGCATATTGCTATAAAAGTTCACTTGAAAGCAGATCTTTCGTTTGAAGTTTGCGTAATTGGTTTTGATTACAAATATTGGATTTTTTCTATCTCAAAGTCCATGTCTTTGCTCAACATTTCATAAATATAAAACAAAACATTTGTAATGAAAGTAAAAAATTCAGTTTTCTTTTAGAAACGTTCGTTGTAACAATCTGTTGGATTTGTTACCGGTCCTTTATTTGTTCTTTCCTTTTATTTTCCCTTTCTTTGTACTTCTCTTCTTTTCTCTATCTTTTCCTTTTTTCACCTTTTCCAGTTTAAATACAATATTATTTATTACATTTATCGAAAAGTTATTACTTTTAACTGAAAAAAGATATTTATCTTTAGAAAAATTGAATTTTGATGAGGCATCATTTTGATAATAAGAATGGATTTGTGGTAGAAAAAATATTTTTCTGATATGAAGAATGCAACTTATTGATTGAAGAAATTATTTCCTGATTTAAGAAATTATAACTTGATTTAAGCAATTATTTCTTGATTTAAGACATTATTTCTTAATTCAAGAAATTATTTCTTGATTTAAGCAATTCTTTTTTGATTTAAACAATTATTCCTTGATTTAAGCATAACTCTTTCTTGGCATACAAAATGCTTTCCTGATATTAAAAATGTATTTTTGATAATAAAATAGTATTCTCGATATTCATAAATGCATTATTTTTTGCCAATTATACTAATTTCTGAAATGTTAACCTGTAAAGAAAATTTAACTGAAAAAGTTAATTTTATTACCACTTATAGAAATCAAAAACAAGAGGTACTCAAATTATTTTCTCACAAGGGAAATCTAGGTCGAGTTCTATCATGATTTTTCTCTCAATTTTTTACTAGAACAGAAGTTTTAGCTGGTAGTGGTTAAAAACATCTTTCATCTCTATTACTGTATAAATAACGAATACTAAATTAGATTTATGAAGTATGATTTGATCAAATGAAAGTTCGACTTGATTGAATTAAAGTTCTACTTATTTAAAGTAGAGTCTAACTTGATTGACTTATAGTCTGATTTATTTAAATTAAAGTTTGAATTGATTGCATTAAAGCTCGGCTTGGTTAAATCAAAGTTTATCTTGATCAACTTAAAGTCTGACTTGATTAAACGAAAGTTTAGCTTAATCGATTTGAAGTCTGAGTTGTTTCAATTAAAGTTCAACTTGATTCAATTACAGTTCGACTTGATTAATTCAAAGTCTAACTTGATCGTCTTAAAGTCTGATTTATTTCAATTGAAGTTCGGCTTTACTGCATCCAAGTTTAACTTGAACAACGTAAAGTCTGACTTGATTAAATCAAAGTTTAATTTGATCAACTTCAAGTCTGACTTGTTTAAGTTGTGTGTAAAGTTATTTGAATTAAAGTTGGATTTGAATGAATTAAAATTTGACTTGATTAAATCAAAATCTAAATTAATCAATCTGAAGTTTAAGTTGTTTCAATTAAATTTCAACTTGATTCAATTAAATTTCAACTTGATTAAATTAAAATTTAATTTGATCAACTTAAAATCTAATTTGATTAAATAAAATCTAACTTAATCGATTTGAAGCCTGAATTATTTAAATTAAAGTTGGACTTGAATGAATTAAAGATCGATTTAATTAAATCAAAGTCCAACTTAATCGACTTAAAGTCTGAGTTGTTTCAATTAAATTTTTACTTGATTGAATTAAAGTTCGATTTGATTAAATCAAAGTCTAATTTATCGACTTGAAGTCTGAGTTGTTTCAATTAAATTTTTACTTGATTTAATTAAAGTTCGACTTGATTAAATCAAAGTCCTACTTAATCGATTTGAAGTCTGGCTTTTTTCAATTACATTTCAAGTTGATTGAATTAAAGTTCCACTTGATTAAATCAAAGTCGAATTTGATCGACTTGAAGTCAGAGTTACTTGACTTATTTCAATTAAAGTTAGACTTGACTGAATTAAAGTTTGACTTGACTGAATTAAAGTTCGACTTCATTGCATTAAAGTTTGACTTGATTTAATTAAAGTCTGACTTGATTGAACTAAATTTAAAGTTCATCCTTAAAGTCTATATTGTTTAAATTAAAATCCGATTTGATTAAATCACAAAAGAGTATTTTTAGCGAATCTAATGTAACAAATTTCTTAGAACTGTTAGTAACTCGTGTAACTGTGACAAACGATTCACAGGGAGGCAGGCAATTAGATAAACGCCAACCAAACTCTACCCTATGCGTATATATGCGAGTCCATGAGATATTGTAGTTTGTGCATTTGATTAATCGGTGCTTGTTTCCGGTACAAATCGTACCAAAATACACTTCGTTTTTTTCTTCAAACCTACATTTCCAATTATAAATATTAATATGTAAATACCTAATAAAGATTATCAAGTATATAATTACAAATTTTTACATTCTCATCAATAATGAGAGTGTATTTCTAATTGTAAATGATGCAACAAACGGTAATAATTTTTTACCAAAAGATCTAATCGGTGAATAAATTTTAAAAACCAATCTTTGATTTTTTAAAACCTTTGTTAAATAACACCTCGTTATAATAATTACCCTTGTAATAAACTTGTCATATTTTTTTCCAAACTATCTGCAAACCTTTACTAATTTTTATTTTAAATTACAAACAAATGAACAGTTCGTGAATAAAAATGTGCATATGTGTAGAATTTGTAAATATCGTTTACATTGTTCCTGTAAAAATTAACATTAATAACAAAACGTGATGAAGGGTAAAAAATTATTAACAATTTTGTCTTGTAATATTTCAACGATCTTTAAAACGTAAAAAAACAATTAATAGAAAAACAGAAGAAGGGGAAGAGAAAATTGGAAAAGGAAAATGTAAAACGGAAAGTAAGAAAAAAGAACAAAAAGATCGAAGAACAGAAAATCATTAATTCGTATGGGAAGTATTGAAATTGGAGAGTTTGTAGAAAATAATCAACTAATGCAGTACTTTGAAAGAGATCATTTTGCAGTACTTCCGTTACAAATGTCGAGTGGGCGGGTGATAGCTTTCTTCTGGACTCTTACCTTTTTCACGTCTAGACGGTCGTTACCGAAACAATGGCATTATTTCTGATGTCGCAGCGATTGCTTGGATGCGGAAGAGCAAGTAGTAAAGTTGGGTCTATTTTTTTCTTAAGGTTACTTTTTCCCCGCTGGTTCGTGCCACGAATCTATTTCAGGGCTTAAGACTGTTCACCAAATTGGCAATATAGTGGCGAGTCTAAATGGCGGAGAAACACCTAAATAGGGTCGCTAATGGGGCCATGTAGACTGACAGAATATCGATTTTCTCAACAAGTTTCAAGTTAAATCTTTGATATACAGAAACATGCTTCCAAACGCTGGAATTAATTAACTAATCAACTTTAGTTCTAATCAAACTTATGAACAATCTTATCCAACATGCTCATAAACAAAGTTTACATCTTAATAAACTGTTTGGCATGTGTTTAGTATTAATATTATTAACATGTGGTTTTTACACTGAATATTAAATTATGGTACTTGGGTACAAATTTTAGATTCGTATAGTTATAATTTATAATCTAGACGATGTCGACATGATTTATATTTTTATAAAAAGAACACATAATTGTGTAAAATTAGTTTTGTATAGTTTTTTAATTAATATTGTAATTTTATTTTATTGTTTTTTGTATAATTTAATTGTTATTTTAATGTATTGCTTTTCAAATAAAATCAATTATTATTTTCATTTAATATTCGTTGTTACTTTATTTTTACTCTTTTTCCTTTAATGATAATTGCTGTTTTAATTTACTGCTTTTCGTTTAGTATTAATTGATATTTATTAATTCACTGTTTTTCAAGGAGTATCAATTTTTATTTTTAGTTACTGTTTTACACTTAAAATTCATTGTTAATTTAATTTATCGTTCTTCGTTTAATATTCATTGTTATTTTAATTTACGGTCTTTCGTTTAATATTGATTAATATTTTAATTTACAGTCTTTCGTTTAATACAAATTGTAATTTTAATTTACCGTTTTTCGTTTAATATTAATTGTTTTTTAATTGTGTTGCTTTTCGTTTTAAATTGATAATTGTTAATTGAAAATTGAAAATTAAAAATTGAAAATTGAAAATTAAAAATTCATAAAACTGTTATTTTATTTGAACAAATCGAACAATAAAATTTGTAATTTAAATCCTTTTTAGTTATTTAATTATATTGTTCATGCATTAAAATGTATCTTGCAGGACAATATGTATTGAAACAATTAATTAATTAACAGCTTTGCAGGAGACTTTAATCTTCGAAGTTCCGTATAAATTACACTGATTTGTTAGAATAGATATAATCACTAATTACTAAATATTCGAATCTACAATAGACGGTACTTTGAAATTTCACCAAAGGATTAATTATATTTCTAATGATTCTCTTTATGTTTAAATAATCCAACTACTCATTTTCGAGAATTCTATTGTTCAATTACTTCATTTGTGTTTTAAAACAATAGATTATAAAAAAGACTGTAAAAAGTTTCATTTTTTTCGTATTTCTAATTTTCGTTTTCATTTCCGTAATATTTTCCTTTATTATTATTATTATTATTATTATTATTATTATTTTTATTATTATTATTATTATTATTTTATTAAATAATTATTATCCTATATGCATCCATTAATTTGACTTTACCTTCTCATCTGTAATCTGTCGTTTTTGTTTTCGTTTGACTTTTGTATATTATTTTTTCCTTTTAGTTTTTAGTTTTATTTCTGCTTTTTATTAACATCCTTATTTAATTTGAAGATTGAATATCTTCATTTGATGTCTAAATTGAATTTTATTGCTTTGTTTATTATTTCTGTGTAATTTCTTAATTAATGTTTTAAATTAGTTTTCTGTAATACAGAATTCTATAATATTCAATTTAATTTTCCTTCAAGTTTTTCACTTACAATTAGTATTTTCATTAAACATTTTGATTCAATTCGTTAATTGAAAGCTAAAAGCATGTTACAATATTAGTAAAATGCAAATGAAAGTAAATTATTTATAACATGAAAGGAACAAATATTTTGGATTTTCAATGATAAATTTAAATGATCGGGCATGCATAAATCACAACACGTTAGTTTGATATTAATTCTATGAGGGAAATGCAAGAATGAATTTCAATAGAGTATTGCGCATTGATAATAAATGTTCTCATTTCAAGTTAATCGATAATAATTATATATGTATATATATTTATATGTGTGTGTGTGTGTGCAAACAAAACGGAGGATAGAATATGGTGAATTACTCTAGCATAGTAGTTCATTCATTTATTTACTATAATGACGAAATGTTTGTCTGCTCAAAATCACCATTATGAAATTTAGCCCACTCTGTGACAATTTCATCATTCTATGAAAATTAAAAACTGTATATTCACTTTTTACAAATTTATTTTACAGAATATACTATTCTCTCCAATCTCACAAAATGTGTAACAGAATTTTCAGTAAGTTGATGAAGAACTGAACGAAGATTTTCAGATTTTTTCTGTGAGAAAGAAATGTAAAAAATTCCGGTCTAAAGAAAAGTTGATGAAATGAATAAGAAGTGTCGAGTTTGAATTTGTGCCGATTTAGAGTCTATTCATATGAGTCTTAGAAACTGAGGAATTCCCGAATCCAATATCAGAGAAGTCGGCACTTCATCGGGAGACTATCAAATGTAGTTATCGATTCGATAGGCAAGCCATCCGAGTTTCTGTCCCTCCTTAATCCGACTGCTCTCGCTATTATCCTGGAAAATCCAGTCGAACATCCGATTAGGAAAACTGAACATACGTTACTTCCTGCCGAAAGTCTACTCGTCTGGTAACGTTGGAAATGACGTTTATCGTTATTATGTTCACCATCTCCAGAAATACGGAAAATACGCTTAAAATACATGTTTGTATCTATCATTGTAACCGTATTTTCTCCATAGATCCTGCTTTTATAAATCTAGATTTATCTCTATCTTCAAACCCACTTTCCAATATACATTTTTCGTTATTTCGAATATAATTAAGATTTAGTCGTTGCTTTCAGTAATACTATGGAATTGGGATTTACTTCCCTACTTAGCTTCTTATTTGGTTACTTATTTAATTACTTGCTTACTTACTTAATTACCTACTTGCTTACTTATTTGACTATTTACATACTTACTCACTTACTAATTTATTTACTAACTTACTTACTTACTTACTTACTTACTTACTTACTTACTTACCCATCCATGTACTTAATTATTTACTAACTTAATTGCCTATTTTTCTTAACTACCTACTTACTTACATAGTTACATTCTACTTAATTATTTACCTTCCTACTTACCTATTTACTATCTTATTTATTTGCTTACCTACTTACATACTTACATATTTGGCTACCATACTACTAAGGTCTCCACTTCTTACTCATTTACTTACTTACCTACTTAATTTCTTCCTCTCCACCTACTTATCTACTTGCATCATTACTAACTTACTTACCTACTTGCTAATTCTCTCACTGACTTACATACTTGCATACAAACCTTCTCGACCTCCTCTCAACATACCTGCTTAAATAATTATCAATGTATCTACCTATTAACGTCCCTCTCTACCTACTCATTTACCTACCTACTTACTTACATATCTGTCTACTAACTTACATTTCTCTCTTATCTACTTACAAACTTACAAACTTACCAACTTGCTTACTTCACAACTTATCTACTTATCTACTTATCTACTTATCTACTTATCTACTTACCAATTTACTTAATTCCCTAATTACCTATTTTCTTACCGACTTACTGACTTACTTATATACTTACCTACTTACTTAGCCCCCTCCAAACATACATATCTACTTAACTACTTATCAATCTACCTACTTAGTTACCTCCATCTTTACATACTTATTTAACTGACTACTAACTTACCTACTTTCTTAATTACTTACCTATCTAACTACTAACTTACCTCCCTCTTTGTCTACTTATCTACTTATCTACTTACATACCTAACAACTTACTACACTACTTATCTACTTAATTACATACTTACTGTACTCCTTCTCTACTTACTCATACACTACTACCTACTACCTACTTATTAACCTACCAACCTGTTTATTTCCCTCTCTAGCTACTTATATACCTATCTACTTACTTTCCTTTCTAACTACTAACTTACACATCCCTGTACCTACTCGTTTACTTACTGACATATTTACCCTACACTCTCTCTATCTACCTATTTTCTCATATACTTATCAACCTACCTACTTACTTACCTACCTCTGTGCCTTTCTATCTAATTAAATACTTACAAAATTACTTACTTAACTACTTATCTACTTACTTACATATTTATTTACTCTTCCCCCTTTCTACTTGCTTATCTACTTACCTATTTATCAACCTACCTACTTGTTTACCCCCTCTCTTTACCTATTTATTTACTCACATACTTATCAATCTATCTACTTATTTACTTCCCTGTTTATCTACTTATCTAATCACATATTTATTAACCTACCTACTTACTTGCCTACCTCTGTGCCTTTTTATCTACTGAAATACTTACAAAATTATCTACTTACCTACTAATCAACCTACCTACTTGTTTACCCCCCTCTCCCTCTCTCTACCTACTGATTTACTTACCTACTTTCTTACTTACATTCATACTTATCTAATTCAAACCTCTGTGCCTTCTTATCTACTGAAATACTTAGCAAATTATCTACTTACCTACATATCAACCTACCTACCTGTTTACACCCCTCTCTCCCTCTCTCTGCCTACTTGTTTATTTACCTACTTTCTTACTTACATTCATACTTATCTAATTACTTACCTACTTACTTACGTTTATCAAAATTTCACGCCTACATTAAGGATTGGGACTTTTCAATTAATGCAGCGGCAAGTAGGTCTGTTGGATATTTGGGTTTCATTCCTTTGGTGTAATAATAAGAATTGATGAATGGAATTTTGTTGTTATAACGAAAGGTAGGCCAAGAAGGAGGACATAGTCGGGCTTTGCATTCCAGAAAAGGAAGACTCGATGTTCTTGAAACGCTTCGCGGTGAACCAAACATTCGCGGTATGCCTTCAGCGCAACGCTGTGGAATTTCCGGCATGGAGTCGTTTCACTTTCTAGGACCACTTATAATTAATGGCACTAGTTTATAACGCCTTTTCGCTATTGTCATGTTGCGACCAAGTGAGCAGTACATCACACCTACCGCAAACTAAAGCACACTTTTTTCAACCACTTTCAACTCTATTTACCTTCGCTAATTGTAAAAATAAAGTCAAACGCAATTTTTAACTTTCGTTTCACAAAAAATTAATGTTTGGATTTAGCTGAAAAGTATGGGTAAAAAATTGTTAAGCACTTGGGGATTATGATTTTATTTAGATAGGTATTAAACATTATGCATTTTTCGTGTAGTTATTGTGCACTCGTCATGCAGTACTTCTCGAATCGAGTAAATAAAATAATCTTTTCACTGGACTGTAAAAAGCTTTCAAAGCTTTCACCTTTCCTCTTTCTGAATAACGCTCGTTTCGCTAAAGTTTTATCCGCTTTGCGAGGAAAACTGTACAGTCACGGATACATGACAAGGGCGGATCAAAAGATACTTTTGTCGTTTATAAAATATATTAACTTCTCGAATTTTTACATCATTCACTCCTTTTAGAGTCCTTATTAATGAGATTCGTATACTAAGATGTTGAAAAGCAAAAAAGAACTTGGTGAAGTAATCTTTAAAGAGGCTAAATAATTCTCATTCCGAAAAAAGAACAATCATTATTTATTAGAGTTTAACGACTTAACGTTTTTGACAAGAAGATTGTACATGAAAAATTTAAGTCGTGAAACTCTAATAATAATAATTCGGTTCTAAAATTTCATCGCGACCGGATCTGAAATAATTCAATACACGTCTCGAAATTGGAGATAAAACCAAAAGAGGAAGATTAAATAAAACAAGAGAAAATTGTCGTTTAAAAAATCATAAGAAAAATAAATCAGGAGAAACAAGAAAAATCGAAAGAAAAATGAATCGAAAGAAAAATGAATCGAAAGAAAAACGAATCAACAGAGAAATGAATAAAAAAGTGAATCAACAGAAAAATGAATCAACAGAAAAATGAGTCAAAAGAGAAATAAGTAACAAATCAGAAGAAGAAATCAAACTAAAAAAAAATAAAAAGCAACAATTCCTCAACGAAGAAGCAATAAAAAACGAAAATAAAAAAAAATGAAGTCAAGGAACAAAGATCGGTGATAAAGTGAGTGCAATTACTCTAAAAATAACAATTAAAACGGAAAAAATAAAATCAAAAGAAATAAGCTGAAAGGAAGTATTGTTTTATGCAAGTGGGTAATAATTTTCTAATGACTCCTATTTTCGTAGCAGAGAAAAGTGTTTCAATTTTCATATCAGAAAATTTCCAACGTTTAGTGAAATAGGTGGTCATAATATTTAATTTAAGTAGATTTTTTATAGCCTCTTTACATCTCTCATTAACACTCTTTATTTATGCAAAGCATCGGATAAATGTGAGCAAAGCATTACTCACTCCTTGAGTAATTACTTTTCCCTGCAGCTTTCGTCGTAAACTGATCTAGCTGAGTATTTTACTCAGCACGTAAGGATAATTTTTTTCTCAACTAGATGAATTTTCCTACAATTCACAAGAATTCGTCCACAACTAGAAAACATTTTTTTACAAAACAGAAAATTTTTCCCTCAACTTGAAGAATTTTTCTTAAATAGATTTTTTTGCTAAAAGAATTCTTTTTCAATTAAAACACTTTTTAGCAACAAGAATTCTTTCGCACCTAAAAGCTCTTTTTTTAAATACAAGAGTTCTTTCTTTTTTTTTCTAGCTACAAAAATTATTTCTTAATAAAGACATTTTTTTAAATAGAAGAATTCTTTTTCAGACAAGAATTTTTCTTGAATAGTATTTTCTACGCAACCGGACAGAATTTTCTAACCCAGTATTCTAGCGTATTTCTTGAAAAACGAAAATTGTTTGTCGACTATTCAAGTGAACAATAACCCTTAATAGTTGATGCTCGTCTCAACTCGAATCGAGAAAACAATTCCATTTTCGCGCTCATTTTGATCCCATCTGCTTTAACCTCTCACCTTTTGTTGGCCTGTTAAATATTTGAAGCCATGAAAGTTGTAAAAGTCTTGGGTCAAAACTAGTGTCACGCATTTTAGTTCTTTGTCTAAGAAAATAAAAACAGAGAAAAAGATAATAAAAAAGGGGAAAAAATAATAAAAAAAGGAAAATGAAAAAAAGAAAAAAGAAAAGATAAAAGGACTACAAAAGTTTTGACAAAAAACAGATTCAAAAAGTAAAAGAATAAAAAGCAAAACTAATACAAAAAGATAAAGAAAGGACAACGAAGCAAAGAAAAAAAGGCAAAGCAACAAAGAGATAAAAAGACAACAAAACAAAGAAAAAAGGCAAAGCAACAAAGAGATAAAAACACAACAAAACAAAGAAAAAAGGCAAAGCAACAAAGAGATTAAAAGACAACAAAACAAGGGGAAAAAGGCAAAACAACAAAGAGATTAAAAAAGGACAACGAGACAAAGAAATAAAAACACACAAAGAAACAAAGAGAGGGAACAAAAATTACAAAAAAATTGGAAAAAGTGAACAACAAAAATAGTAAAAGTTGAAAGAGGAATAGCTTTGGGCTGAGCGATAGTCCAGGGACCTCGGGGGTAATATGGACTTGTAATAAGGCTGCGAAGGCAATATTGCATTTACGGCGCAAGTATAAGCATTGATCCTGCGAAACGCGCCATTCACGATAAACTGGGATTTTCCTATGACAACGTATGCTGCTGCATACAATGCACTTACAATTTATTGTCTAACTTTGTTGACAAGAGTGACCTTCTTGAACAAAATTAACCCCCTAAATCTGGAAAAAACTTCCCAAGATCCTCAACTCTCTCACGCTTTATTAAACTCCAGATCATATTTTTCAAACCAAGTGGCAGTGATTTGATAAAACAAAATTTATTTTCACAACAGACGCAAATGAACACCAGCTCAATGGGTAGAAAAATATTTCTCGCACAAAAATACCATTTATTATTAACTACACGCTTTTATATTAAAAGTATTTTTCACAAGTATTTTGACACAATTATTTTGGCACAAGTATTTTGTCACAAGTATATAGTCACAAGAATATAGTCACAAGTATATAGTCACAAGTATTTTGTCACAAGTATTTTGTCAAAAGCACTTATTTTCACCACAAGTTGCAAAATACACAGTTTTGTCATTTCATACAAAAATTGGTGCATTTCTTTTTTTAATAATAAGAGGATATTAAAACTTGTGTCAATTAGTTCATTAACTATTTAATATGCCTCAGACGATCGATATTTTTGTTAAAAATAATAATTTTTAACAGAGCAAAAATAAAAAATAAAAATAAAACTGAAAAGTAGAATTTTTATTTTTATTAACGCCTTTATCAATTCTTTATCTAAATTTGAATTTTGCGATCACCAGAGGCATGAACAACAAAAATAGAATTTTTTACAAAAATTAACGTTTTGGAGTTGTAAAATAAATATCCCAAACAAGTTGTCAATTTTCGACTCCGGAAAGTTTAGGTACTTTTGTCGAAAAGTTATTATTTTTTATGTTGGCCTTGGCGATCGTAAAATCAGAATTTAGATAAAGAGTAGAAGGAGAGTGAAAAGAAAAGTAAAAAATAGTGAAAATTGGATGAAAAGAAAAAAAGTGAAGATTAGATGAAAAGTAAAAATTAAAAGAAAAGTAAAAAGTATAAAAAAGTAAAAAGTGGAAAAAAATAAAAAAGTGATAATCAGAAAAAAAGTAAAAAGTAGATAAAAGGTAAAAAAGTGATAAGTAAAAAAAGTGATAAGTAAAAAAAGTGATAAGTAAAAAAAGTGGAAAGTAAGAAAAGTGAAAATTAGAAGAAAACTAAAAAGTAGAAGAAAAGCAAAAATTAGAAGGAAAGTAAAATATTATAAAATAGGATATTTTATTTGAGAGTAAAATAGAATAAAATGGAATAAAATAGAATAAAACAGAATAAAGCAGAATAAAACAGAATAAAAGAGAATAAAGCAGAATAAAATAGAATAAAACAGAATAAAATAGAATACTAAGAATAAAGAAAAAGAATGAGAAGAATGTCTTTAGAACAAGGAAAATTGTAATATTTTGTTATTACCTATTTTTACGTTTTATACAGGTTTTATTCATTACTTGAGTATTCATAGGTTTCGTACTTGGCTTTAACACCTTTGGGAGTTGTTTCTTTCGCAACAAAACCCAATAAATTCCATCTATCTATCAATCTATCCGATTCTCCTTTCCAAGTATTCCCCAAGAGAACGTAAACACTAGAGCAAGAAGCGACTATGCCGAGTTGCCATCCCATTCTTTTACGTGAACTGGTTACCCGCTAAATTGAAATCTCTTACGTAAATCATGTTGGAGCAATGGCTTCCAGGGGTTTCTCGCGGTTCTGGACCGGTGGGTACTTAGCCGCATTGCGGGATACCGGCCTGTTCTCTGCACCCTTTACAAACTCTGCAAATCCTTGATTTAGCTCTCCTCGAAACATATTCGTTTGACAACACGCTTCCTGCCAATTTATCACCATTCTATCTTACCACCTGAAAAACTTGTCCGTTCGATAATTGACCATCAGTTTAATACTGCTAAAATCACACCCAGTCTGTATGTAAAGAAACACCGAAATGTTTTCAATTGTTTTTAGCTTCGAAATATCAAACTGATGTTTTATTCAATTTTATTCAAATTAAAAATTTCATTCTATTTTATTCAATTCAAAAATTTCATTCAATCTTATTAAATTTTATTCAATTCAAAAATTGCATTAAATTTTATTCAATTCAAAAATTAGATTCAATTTTTTTTTGTAATTTTGTATTCAATTTGGTACTTTGAAATAAAATTTGAAATACGTGCAGATGTATGCGACTTGCTTCGGAGAAAGATTTCGAAGCAAGAGATTTTAGGTTATGTTTAATCAGAGCTTTAACTTGATTAAAAATTCGTTTTAAGTCATTTTGAATCGAAACGAGCTTTTTATGACTTTTGTGTGTGTACTATCAAGAAAGACTGTTTTCTACTGCAAATAAATAGAAAAGGAGATTTAATCAAATCTTTCATAAAACGTAACCTATAATCTTTTGCTTCTAAGGTCCCTTTCTTTAGAGCGCGCCACTCACTGACAGCAAGGAAGATGTCAAATCAGAGAGTAGAAAAAGACAGTACAGCCAGACCAACACAATAAAAAAGAGTTTCAATCGGCAGTAGAGAAAGCAGGTACGGTCAGACCAATATAGCAAAAGAGATTTAAAATCAGTAGAGAAGGCAAGAATGATCAGACCACTACATTAGGCGCCTGACTTTACTGGCTTTCTCTACTGACTGATTTTAAATCTCATTTTCTGCCTGACTATGATTACTTTTTCCACTTTCTGTCCCTTGTTTTATAAGTTTAGAAACACTGAGAAACTAGTGGAAAATTATGTTCATTTCATGAACATTTTGCTTCCTCATAGAGAAAAAATTAAAAATTTAAAAAAAGTAACATTGACATATTTTTCATAA
>WNHD01000322.1:0-34677 GCA_011057455.1 Ganaspis sp. Gsp50
ATGTTTAATTACCAATAAAAGTTTAGACAACAGTCGCTTTTGTTTGGTTTTTACAATCGTTTAAAAAAACTATGGCCATCTCCCCCGGACTTACCCTATTATCCATTCGTCCATATTACATTTTATGTATATGCTTTGTCATTAAACCCTCAATCACGACTTGCAGTTTTCTCACTCAATTCATTTTCATTCAATTTTGACAAGTGGAAAATTGAAATTTGTCTTTTCTATTCAATCTTTTCTACTTTGAATTTACATGAAAATTTATATCAATATTATGTAAATTTCGTGTAGTTTTTGGCTAACAATGGATAATAGAGTTGACAGGGTTGTTTGCAAAGTTCATATATAACAAAATAATTAACCGAGTTGTATTAACTAACATCGTTTTTAGTTAAATATTAAAGCAACTTTCTTTCACACGCCAAGCCCGAGGGGATTAATATACTTGGATTAATTTTTAGAAGCATAATAACTGTCTTTTTCTTCATTGTATGTGTGTATCATTAAATGTAATCATTTGAACAAAATATTTTTCGTAACATTAACAGTAATGCGCGCATTTTGAACGAATCTTCACTAGAGAGAAAGATATTCAGAATTAAGAATAGACTTTATGACCTGAAATGAAAATACTTTTTAATTTAAGAACTCCAAAATGGGACTCCTTAATAATAATAATGCAAGGGATGAATTTGATTAATAATAATGATAATTAACATTTTTCCTGTGTACCGAATACATTTATAGATAAATTTTAAATAAATAAAGCTGCACTTGATTTTTGTGATTTTCTTCAAAAAAGGATAATTGACAGAATAATAATTACTTTAGCAATAAGAAGTAATCGGATAATAAGTATTTTTAAGAGAGCAACTCTCTTATAGTTGATTTTTAGTGAATTAAAAGTTAATAAAACAGTGATTTAATGAAATTAGACTCTTTGCTTAAATGAAAATTGTCTGAGCTGCTCAATTAATGAACGAAAATCACAATAATAACTCAAGTGGAGGCTAATTTGATTTTTTTGAGAACTGGAGCCAGACAAAGAATGATTAAGTCACTTCGTGAGTTGTCTGTAGTATTCAGCAATCCACTTCCGGTTAGCTGGGAGGCAGAAACCGAGTGAGGTCAAAGATAAATGTTTTCGCTCTACCTGCAGAGATATCTCAATGATTTATATCTCTCTTAAATTAATCCTCGATGGATTCACGTTAAATGAGAACGTGATCGTAAAGCTCCGATTTAAAGAGCTTCGATCTTCAAACGCCTCGATTTTCCAAAGTTTCGATTTTAAAAAACTTCAATTTTAAACAGCTTAAAAGCTTCAAGAATTCCAATCGTAAAGATTTTAGATTTTAAAAAACTTTGATTTTAAAATTCTTTGATTTATAAAGCTTCGAATTTAGAAAGCTTCGGTTTTAATAAACTTTGATTTTAAAATAAGCTTCGGTTTTTATAAACTTTGATTTTAAAAGACTTCGATTTTAAAAGCGCTTCGATTTAAAAAACTTCGAATTTAGAAAGCTTCGGTTTTAATAAACTTTGATTTTAAAAAATCTTCGATTTTAAAAAACCTCCGTTTTTAAAAAACTTCGTTTTAAAGTTCGGTTTCACCCAATTGTGAGTCTTGAAAAGCAAAATATAATTGTCAAGAAGAATTTGAAGAAAAGTGACTAAAGTGAATTTTCCTAGCAAGTGTGAATGTGCCTAAGAAAATCAAATGAAGGAAAATAAGTAAGGTTGATAATGAATAATAAGTCGACATTGGAAATATTGGCATTTAGTTTAAAGTTTTTAAATTGAAGATCAATCTTCAACGAAAAGATCATTTTCAATTCATTCGAGGAGTTAAATTCTTTCCAACGTTGCATTTTTCTTCTCATTGCTTCCGACCACTTGGCTCGGGCGGTTTGCTTAGCTTGCAGTTATTTTATCGCATTACAGACTGGTCGATTCGTCGCAACGTCGTTAGCTGATTTCGCTGATAAGGCCGAGAGGACATTAATAAGCTAGGATAATCGTCGATTTAACAATTAGCAGCCAATTCGTGCGAGAGTCCTTAAAAAGGAATATTTCATATTTATTTATCAAGACAAGTACAAAGTCAAGTTCAAAAATTCAAATAACTTTTATATAAACACGATTTTTCCACTCTGAAAAAAAGTGTTAAATAAGAGCAGATTTCGAGTTCAAAATTAAAATAAATGACGATTTTATAGAACCAAAATTAAAAATATAAATTTTTTTAAACCAAAATATAGTCGACTATATTTATGTATATAAACTATATTATATATAAACTATATTTATATATATAAACTATATTTTTATATATATAAACTATATTTATATATATATTCGACTATATATACTTTAGTTCTATAAAATCATTTACAGATTTTTTTACATTTGCTCTTTGTACTTTTGAGAACAATTCATAAAGAGTTTTTAATAGTATAAATACACAGAACTTAAATATATACTTAAATATATATGATGTATGTATCATAAAAATTGGTGTCTCAAATACAAAATGTTTCATGCTATAGAAACGAGGAAGCGTTGCAAAAGTGAGGACAAAACATCTCACATTGAGACACTTGTTTTCACAGTGAATTACTCCAAATAAAGTATTTCACACCTGTTTGAGTAAGGGTTTAAATCTAAGATTTCTATGAACTGTAATTTTACGATCTACTGTGAAAAGTGCAAAAGGAGGCAAAAACTAACAGTGTGTATGTTTGAGTTGACGTGAGTAAATATATATATTTTAGTAATCGGCTTACGAACGTAACTGGGTCAGTTTTAAAAATTAATACCCTTTAATCTGCTTGTGTCTGTGTTTGTGACTGAATCATCGTTGTAGGCTGTGTGGATGACGTTTCGGACGAAACGGAAATGGAAAAGAGAAGAAGCGCATCCTGTATGTCCACGGATGGAAGAGACTGAGTGAAACGGGCGGGTTTAGAAGGGTCCAATGTGGTATAGTCGACGAGGAAAGAGATTTTAGTGGTTGGGGTATAGTGACCCAAATACGTCTCGCTTGAGGGCACAATCTCGAACATCTTCTCCTGGTAATGCACCATACGAATTTCTGTATTGCGGCCAGGTTTCTCACATATGTCCACAACGACTGAGATAGACACTAACGCATTTTTCCGTTGTTTCGATCCCTTGGTAATTTATCACTGAGCTTGGAAAACACGTTTTTGGTAAGAGTTGAATGTTATAAAATTGTGTATGGACTGTGAAGATTGTACATAGGCTGTGAAAATTGGATAATTTTGAAATATCCAATTTATACAATTTTGTATACAATTTTGAAGTAGCATAGAATCTTGAAATAGCATATACAATTTTGAAGTAGCATAGAATCTTGAAAAAGCATATATAATTTTGAAATAGCATAGAATCTTGAAATAGCATATACAATCTTGAAATTATAACAAACATTACTTGAAATGATTAATAATACATCTATGATTCAATTGTCTACTTTGAAAAATGTTTATAAGGTACACCGATTATATATACAAATCTATACAACCATATAGATATCAATGTTGTGAAATAACTGATTGAAATAAGTGAAATAAACTGGAATAAGTGAAATAAACTGATTGAAATAAGGGAAAAAACGCTGATGTTTGAACAAAAGATTTAGAGAATGATGTATTGCGATGATTGGGATACACGATAGAAAAAGATACAAGGCAGTTTTGTAGAAGAAAATATTGGAGTTATATGTTTGGGATATAATTTGAAGGATTGAAAAATGTGCGCCCGATAAAACGTTTGAGCAAGAATGTAAAGATAGGATGCTCTTAGAAATATGGAACAGAGCTTTACTTTGGGTGTAAAATTTAGATGGAAAAATGGTCGTGTGAATGATCGGAGGTGTTGACTTGATTCGCTTACGTCCACTTGCGCAGATAGTGTTCTATTTGCACCTGCACATTTTTGTATTCAACCTCTGGGTTTTTACGTTGAGAGAGGCATATATGGTGGAGTTATGATGTGTTGGGCAGAACTCATTTGAAATTCCACGCGTCGCACCTCGTCTCTTCCGTGGCGCATATAGCCTTTCAGCACCCTGTAGATAAATAAGGTCGCGTCTTCTTTTTCATCTGCAGGAAAGTACTGTATACGTAAAGATGCTGAGGGCATGCAACAACACAGAGAAAGTCAGAGGAGGATCCATCTCCTCCAAAGTGCTGTTTGATGCGATGTAATTCGATGCATCCTACTATGCACTGAGCGCCATACTGAATTCTAAATATGCGCATCGCGTTATACGTGAATCAGAAAATATGCTGTTTACAGAAACAGCCTCAACGGGATCAAATACAATGTGTGTCCCACCATTGCCATTTGTATATTTTATGCCTTTATTATGTATTTCATTCTTCACTGTGGAAATTACCCTCTTTTCTAAAACGCATTCGTCGTGAATATGCATTTGACATTCATTTAACATCACGTGTTTAAAAACGTAGTATAGGTGTGAAATAAAGTACATACACGTAAAATATACAATTAAAATCTATATATAGCCATTTACCAGAAATGAAATTGAATAAATAGTACCTATATAATGATCTCTGTAGAGAACTATAACACAGTTTACTTAAAAGTATCAAATTGATATGAAAAATATCAAACTGATGAAGATTTTGTGATCAATTTGATACTTTTTGGTATCAAGTTGATACTTTCAAGAAAACTGTGAATACAGGGTTTCTATATAACTCTGGAAAACCTGGAATTCTCATGGAATTTCATTAGGTGTTCTTTTTGGAATCATGAAAATCTCATGGAATTGTACTTTATACGATGAAAATTTCTTTATTTCTTTTATTTCTTTACTTTACTTTATTTATTAAGTTTTACCAAAATTAATAATACAGTACGGTCAACTAACTAGTATAGTCATAGGGAAGCGTGAGTGCGAGTAGGACAATAATATATTTCCGCATAAGAATGTCATTGTCGCACTCATGGACTGACTACATTTTAATTGACCTTACTGTATACTTTTTTACATTCTCATTTTACATAAAAAATGTCAAAATATTTTTAAAAAATACTTAAAATGTCTTAAAAATATTTCCAAATACTTTCCAATACTTCAAAATATTTAAAAATACTTTAAAATACTTAAGAATATTTAAGAACACTTAAAAAACTTAAAATTACTTTCAAATATTTCAAAATACTTAAAACTACTTTAAAATACTTCAGACTACTTCAGAATGTTTCAAAATACTTAAAATGTCTTTAGAATATTTTAAATTACTTACAAAAATTCAAAATATTTCAAAACTACTTTAGAATACTTCATACTACTTTAAAATACTTAATAAACTTAATACTAAAAACTTAATAAAATGTTTCAAAATACTTAAAAAAAGTTCAAAATACTTCAAAATACTTATTTTAAAACTAATTTAAAATGCTTCAGACTAATTTAAAATACTACAAAATATTTAAAAATACTTAAAATTACTAATAAATATTCCAAATACTTTCCAATACTTTAAAATATTTCAAAAAACTTAAAAATTACTTAAAAATATTCCCAAATACTTCCCAATACTTCTAAATATTTAAAAGCACTTAAAAATACTTTAAACTATTTAAATATGCTTGAAATTATTTCAAAATGCTTCAAAATTCTTCAAAATCCTTTATATTACTTTAAAAGACTTCAAAATATTTAAAGATACTTGAAAATAGTTCAAAGTAGTTAAAATACTTCAAAGTACGCCAAAATATTTAAAAATACTTTGAGATTCTTAAACTCGTTTTAAAGCTAAAAATAATGATCTTGATTAATTAAAATTCGATAGAAAATTATTTTTAAAAGCCTAAGAGCAAAAAAACTTTCATTATTTGAGATGTAATTTAAATACTTGCAAAATATTGAAAAATTCATTTTTCAAGACACATGTATATCATTAATATATTATTAAATACTCGACGGATGTACCGTCGAAACATAAAGAATAGTTTTTTATTTATTTTTATCATTTGACTCGGAGTGATCGATGTGATCACCATTATTATATTATTAAAATTGTTTTATTTTTTCTCATGGAAGTCATGGAAAACTCATGAAATTTTGTAAAGACATTTTTTTAGAAAATCTGTTAGTCTCATATATATTTTTGTAGATGATATATCCTTTTTGTAGATTATATATAATTGATCTTATTGAAATAATTAATAATTCTTATTACCATGTGAGTGAAAAAACGAGTTTTAAATAAAGTTTTCATAAAAAATAATTTTGCATTCCCTTGAAGCGGTTAAACAAGTTTTTGTATGAAAAATAAATTTTTGGGGAAGAGATAATAAAATACTGCTGTGGTTAACTTTAACGATACATTTTCCCGACTGGAGCTTTTCCTAAAAACAATGATATTTTTCAACGGTCAGCAGCTCTACATAAAATGAAACAGTTGCTCATTACTCTTTTGCTCATATTTGCTTAAAACGTACAGCAAGCAGTGTTTCGTTGCAATATCCTGCAACGGTGAGCAACATAGATACTTAAGTACATCCTGTCTGTATTCATTTAGTAAGTTAACAAATGAACGACAGTTGCACAACTTTTCTCTCATTCTCATTTTAAATCACCATAAAAGCAAAATCATAAATAAACACGAACAATTACAGTTTTTTAATTTTTATTCTTTAAATCACAAATCTGATATGTTTTGCTTCCTTATAGAGGAAGCATTGTTAAGTTATGTTAAGTTTTTTAATTTTTATTCTTTAATTCACAAATCTGTTATATTTTAAGTTATATTAAGTTTTTTTTTAATTTTTATTCCTTAATTCTCAAATCTTATGAATCTGTTTATGATTTGAAAAAATCGCACAGTACCTTCTCATTATATTGATGAGTAAAATCAATCTCCATAAAAGTAAAATAATATCAAAATTAAAAAAAAATCATATTACTTGGAATTGGAATATTATTTTAAATCTCGCTTTATGTGTACACGTTTCATAATTCTATTTTTAATAAATTGCTTTCATTCACATGATTCGTTCTTTTTTAAAAGTGTAATTAGCCTGTAATTACAAATTTCGCAATTTATAATGCAAACGGATAAAAAGTTGTGTCGAAAAGAGAAGATAAGAGATGAAAATTGTAAAATTATTTCAGAGATGAAAAAGGGGAAATAAAAATACGAGAGTTTATACAGAGGGAAAGCGAGAAAAGAATAAAAAGAAAAGGAAATTGGAAGGGAGATTATATACGATGGAAATTGTGATGTGGAAGATGCACATTTTGTTGTTTGTTAGCTATGACCACTTGGAGCGTGGCTCATTCTGTGGTCATCAATTTTGATACTCCAGTTCTCTGCCAACGGTACGAAACATTTATATTCATACAAATGTGTCCAATTATTGGACCAATGCTGACCCATTTTGTCGTTACATTTCGTGTAAAACTACTACCTCACATAAGACCTATATCAAATTCTATCGCGAACGTACCAATTTTTTAATTAAAATTTAAAAGAAAGTTTTTTAATTTATTGTAGGGGGAAAAAAGTCGGCCACAGAGTGATGACACTACTCATGAATTTACAAAATAGAAGCCTCAATAAAAAAAATTGGTTGCAGTGTATAATATACGACATTATTATCAACCTCTTTCGTTAAATACAATTAAAACTTGGATACAGCTGTTTTTCTTCGCTATCTCGTCTTTTCCAGAAAATACGTTAATCTCAGTCGAATTTATGTCGCTGACGCCTCTAGGCATATTCCAGCAATATCCATATTACCGCAGGAAAATTATATTTTCCAAGATATATGTACAGATTACGTAGAAATCTTTTATACACATTTTTTAATATCTTATTCATCCCAGGTTTTTTTTTAAATTTATTTTCATAGTTGCCAAGTGAGTTGAAGCTGGAGATTTACACTTTTTCTGCTTGTCTGCTTTTTTCTAGCTAAAGTTATTTATTAAATGCAGAAATGTCAGGCACCATTTTCTTTTTCACGAGAATAAGAAAAAAATGCCATTTTTAGAGTTGCATATTTCTATAAATTGTGATTTACAGCGAATTATTCATTTGGAGTATAGGATTTATCAGAAAAATAAAAATGTCCAAATTCTTATGGCTGGAAAAAAGTTGCAAGATTTATGAAAGCTTTTTGAATAAAGCTCGAGTAAATTGATGATTTTCTTTTCATTATTTACGGGATGATAAATTGCGACATTTGTGATACGTGGATAATAATTTAATCTAATTTAGGTAGATTTCACTTCGTGTGAAAATTTGCTTATTTGCTGAGCTTTGAGTCAGAAGACCAAATGTTTCTGCACTGTGGCCACATTACAATCCAGTGTGAGCATTTGAGCAACATCTCTGAATTCCGCACATATAGAATGTCTTGTAACACAACGTCCATCTCTGACAATTTTGGCTCGTAATTAATGGAAAACGCACAAAAGGGAAATGCTTAACAAATCCATGCTTCACAGACTCTCAATTGAAACACCAATTGGCCCTTTTTCCCCCACAATTTGTACACTCTTTTTTACACAATTTGTCTCTTTTTTTTAAACACAATTTGTATCCTTTTTTTACACAATTCGTATCTCTATTTTACACCATCGAGAAATAATTGCTCTGTGAAACGTCACGTACCGGATCACAGAATTTAATGGTATTTTTGTATTAATTAAAACAGTTTTCTTTTTAATTCAATGCTCTTCAGCTTTTTTTAATTAAATTCATTGATGTTGAGTCACAAAACTCAAAGATTGAGATTTTTGATTGTAAAATTATTGAATCAGGAAATGTATATGTATATCATTGTACTTGATATAATTATACATGATATTATTAAAAAGTAGCATATATAGATATAGGTATAGATATAGATATAGATATAGATATAGATATATAGATATAGATAAAGATATAGATAAAGATATAGATCTAGATCTAGATGTAGATACAGATGTAAATGTAGATGTAGATGTAGATATAGATATAGATATAAATACTATATCTTGATGCCAAAAGTATCAAATTGATTATACAAAATCTATAACTTGATATCATAAGTGTAATTGATTAAAGGTTAATTTGAAAATTAAGTTAAAAAATTGACCTACGTGATTATTGACTAAGGAATTGTTTGTTAATTGCTGTTTGAAAATGTGGGTTTGAGTCAGGGTACTTGGCATCGATTTTACGTTTGAAATCAGGGCTACGTATATAGAGGAGACAGAAGAGCCCACTAATCAAAAGCCTACATAAGTCGTATAACCATTATACGTGTACTGTATCGAACGAACGGACCGTGTATTTTCGTTCAAATCCGATCGCGCAACTATAGATTCACGCATCAAATAATACGTGTCACTAATGCTGATGGATATTCTACGAACGTTCCTATGATGCATATCTGTCATGAATTTTCTACGTTGTGTTTCAACGACACCCTGCTATGTTGCACCCCTTCCTTCGCGATATTTCAAACATTCCATTTAAAACACCTTTAAACTTAGTCGCAGTTTTCAACAATTTTCAATCAACTTGTCAATAACTTTCAATCTATTTAACAACATTCAATCAACTCAACAACTTTTAATCCACTATTTTTCTCTAACGTTTTAACTTGTAATAATTAAGTTAACAGCAAGTTTTAAGTAGTCTATTAACAACTTTCAGTCAACTTAACAACTTTCAGTCAACATAACAACTTTTAGTCAACTTAACAACTTTCAGTCAACATATAACAACTTTTAGTCAACTTAACAACTTTCAGTCAACAGAACAACTTTTAGTCAACATAACAACTTTCAATCAACTTAACAACAACTTAACGTATAAAAATCTTGTAGTTAACGTAACAGGAACTTTTAATTAACGTATTAATCTTACAATTACAACAACTTTTAATTATTATCAATAACATTGGAAAAAGAAGTATATCTTATGAAAGTGACTTCAAACACTACTAACACATGGTGTATTCATTGAGAAAAGATTTTTAAATTTGAACACCCAATTTTTTGCACTGAAGTTACTTAAAACATCTTACGTTTGAAATTCTCAACAAAACATCTAAATTTAAGTTGTAACTTTATTGTTACTTTTCAGATATTTTATCCTCAAATTCGTTTCATGAAATGTTAATGTTTTTAATATATTGGATGTTTCCAATATTGCCAATTGCCACCATCAATCAATTAAATGGTAAACAATTTTTGCCACAATGTATTAAATTTTCCACAATAATTTTTATCGCAATAAATCGATTTTTTTTAAAACTCACCGCCACAATTATTTTTTCCTTGTTTCGTATGTGGTTTTTATTATGAAGAGTTTTGTTATTAGTATGTGTTTTTTGTACAAGAGTTTTCTTTTAATAAACGTATGTGTTTCATGCAAGATATTTTCATGCACTTTTTGGTAAATTTGTTTATGGGTTTTTTGAAAGCTTTTGTGGTCAGCTTTTAAAATTTTTATCAATATGTGTGTTTTTTGGTGACGATTTGGTTTTTGTGGGAATTCGGTTGATTTGCGAATAAAATTAGAATGAAATTGAAGATTGTACAAGTACTTAGGCAGAGACTTTTGGACTTTAGAGAGGGAGTTTGAAGGAAAATTGGAGGAGAGATTTGGCTAACAAATTTTTGAGAGTATATGTCAAATGTGCTTTATTCATCCAAAAGGATCACTTAAGTTGAATTGCGGCACGTGCATAATGGCTCTCTATTCCCTTCTTTACTTCCTCTCTCATGAATATCATATGTACTTTGTGTAGCGGACGAGAGACCACACATTTATAATGCGCCAATGTTTAAGAGTCGATAGTTTCCGCAGGGAAAACGTACCAAGAGCTCTCATTTACAATTACTACTATTTTTCAATCGCACCAACTCAAAATTGACCCATAAATCCCTTTTTACGTCTTTTATTATTATTTAATTAAAATTAATTTTATGTTACTTATAATTAATATTTATTTATGTTCTTTTTATTAATGTTCTTTTTACTAATGCTCTTTTTACTAATGCTCTTTTTACTAATGCTTTTTACTAATATTCTTTTGTAAGTAAAGTTCTTTTAACTAATGTTCTTTTTATCTATATCTTATTTTCCGTCTTTTATTTAATTTATTTAGTTACAATATTTATTTATGTAATATCTATTTATTCATATATTTAGTTATCGATTTAGTTTTTTATTGTATTTATTTTCTTTTTTCTAGTTTTTTTTTTCTATGTAGTTTTAATTTTTTTTTTCAATTGAACATTATGGCGTGTAATATTTATTATAAATATTAAAAATGGAAACATATAATGTAAACGACAAAGTATTTGAAAAGTGAAGAAATTGTTTCAAGAGGAAAAAGTGTGTTATGTTCAAGAGGGTCGAAAAGTGAATGAGAGTTTGAGAAAATTCGATTCTTGAGTTCTCATAGTTGTATGATACTCCTGGGGATTTTATCGTACAATGTTCTGGATTGCTATATTCTGTAAAGTTCCAATTCATTATGAATTAAATATAATTTTATTTTTATTATAATGTTGTATCTGGTATTTAGGTTTATTTATTCATTTTATTTATAAAATATGTAAATAAAATGAATAAATAAAATAAAAAGCAATTGCAATTGCTTTTGTATTGATTTTGTTACTTATTTATTTTGTTACTTATTTATTTTGTATAATAATTGACTTTGTACTGATTTTGTATTGATTTTGTATCGATTTGTATTAATTTTATATTAACTATGTTTTATTTGTTTTTTATTTATCTTTTATTTGTATTTTTTGAAGTAAATTTTGAGGGACTTGAAATTACAAAAAAATGCTGAAGTAGACATTGTTATTAATCCAAATTACAGATTCAAATTCAATTTCTGCAAATGAAAATGCAATCGATGAATGTCGAATTAACATTCATTAAATGATAATAATTTAATTATTCACAAACTTAGTCAATAATATGATTGAAATTTATAATTAGCACGGAAATGAATAAGTGATGTTCATAGATGTTCGTGCCTAATGATTCAGTGCAGAATAATTATGATGATGATGAAACATGATGCTGCTACGGCACTATAGGTTAATGACTATTCTCGCTGACCATTACCAATCTGAGAAAACTATTTGTTCGAATTAACAAATGACACTCTCCAAATCCAAATTAATCAATACTCATCATGAAATTTCTCCAAATTCAAGAAATTTCTCCGCAAATTCATGAAATATTTACCAATACGTGAAACGTTTTACAAATTCATGAACTTTTTACAAATTCATTAAATTTCTACTTGTTTAAATTATAGTGTTAATTTCTACTAATTTTGAATCTAATTCTGCTATTTGATGTTTTATTGCTTCTTTTTTTTTATACTACAATCGCAGTAAAAGGAGGTAAAAATTGCAACAAAAAAGTGGATAATTTTTTAAGGCAACAAAGGGTAATGATGAAAATTCAACGTGAATTGAAGAGCTTTCGTTGTGATCTATCCTCTTGAACTTTCCTGGCTTTTTAATCCTTTTTTCCTTTCTACCTTGTCAGCTTTAACGCCATGTGTAGATGCGACGCAAAATTTCTTACCATCGTTCATTAGAACGACACACAGAGTCACAAAACTCTTGTTTTTTTTTCAACCTTTCTTGTTATGACATTTCCTCTGTTTACGATCTCACGTTCAAGCAAAATGCTTCTCGACACCCATAATTCAATTTCGCACCATTTATTTCAATTCCTATTTATGATTCTTTTAAATTATCAAATTGCAAGTTCGAACACAATACAATAAAAAAAACTAGTCCACTTTCAGTTAACAAATGTTGCAAAAAAATACCAAAAAACCAAGTTTTGAAACTAATCCCATATTAATTAAAGTCGTACACTGTTTCAAGTGAGTCGAACTTTCGACTAATTTTTTGTTATATATTTTACTACTTGATTTAGTATCTGCACAAATGACCAATTTTGGATTAATTCAGGTGTTTTGTGTGTTTCTTTAGGCTTTTTTTCTATTATAATATAGAGAGAATTTCATACCAAATGATTTAATCGAAATTATGTATCAAATTTATATACTTTACATTATAGTAAGTTTATATTACATTTGGTAAGTTTTTACTAAAAATTAGTAAATCCTTAACTATTATAATCGGTAAAAGTACACAGAAAAAAGAAAGTCTTAAACCAACAATCAATTTTGTGGCTTAAAACAAAACTAAGTCAGTTTTTGGTCTTAAAATCAGTTTTTGGACTTAAAATCAGTCCAACTTGACACTTATGTAAACGGTTCCAGCCAAAAATGGGCTGAAAACAACACTTCCTTTTTTCAGTGATATATTTTTCTCTATATTTCATTAGTAGAAAATTAGAATTATTTATAAAGATATTTTTTCATTGAAATTTTTATTTCAGTATAGCAATTACCTATAAGTTATTAATTTATTATTAATTCAGTTTTTCTTACTTTACTGTTTTAACTTCGTGCTTTAATTTTACTTTCTAAGTTCATTGTTTTATTTTCCACTTTAATTTGACTGTTTCTTTGCATTGTTTTAATTTTCTTTTTTAAATATACTGCAACATCTTTCTTTTTAAAATTCATTTCAAGTTTTCTTTTGTGAATAGATTGCATTAATTTCAAGTTTTCTTTTGTTAATTAATTGCATTAATTTCAAGCCTCTTTTACGAATCGATTTAATTAATTTCAAGTTTTCTTTATTGAATTAATTACACATTAATTTAATATTTGCCTCTTGTTTCTACAAATTAATTTTTCATTTTTATATACCGCCTCTTTCGAGCCCTCTCAACCTTTTTCTCGACATTTGGTCGCTTGGTTTACGGTTTTAAAGATTTTTTCGATGAAGTTTTAAAGGGTAGAGAGAGGTCGTTTCTCGAGACTGAAGCGACAAAAAGAGTATGTATCAAACACACCACCTCGCACTTGCGGCTGTCATGCGTGAAACAAAGTACCAGCATTGTTGAGAAAATTGCCTCTGCAATCTTCAAGAGCCTCGCCATTTTCTACAAGCATTCGCCCATTTCCTCCTGTGACATTCTTCGACCTCTGTAAATGCTGGTCAAAGCGAGCCTTATCTGACCGTCGACGGCGTCCTTCTCAACAACCCCAATCAACTTTCAAAGATCTTATTCCAAATTGATAGCGGCTCGTCTCATCAGACAATCCTCCCTCCAGGAACTGCTCCAATTATACCCTCACATTATCTTGTGCACGAAATTTTCTTTCAGACAATCCTTTTATGATTCCTTTACATAATTTAATATATTATTAGTAATTCACCGCGCCAAGAAGAGCTATCATTTTAGAATTTGATATTGAGTTTTAAGAAGTTCAGGCATCTTAAATTGGAGTGCTGGTTTTCATGCAAAAAGAAAGGGGGTATTTTTTTTCTTGAGTTCGTTATCTTTGGATTTGTACACAGTTTTTTTGAAAGTATCAACTTGATACCAAAAAGTATCAAATTGAGCACAAAATGCATCAAATTGAGCACAAAATGCATCAAATTGATCACAAAATCTCCATCAATTTGGTATTTTTGATATCAATTTTTTCTGAAGTAAACTGACTAATTTTTTACTAATTGAAAAGCGAAAAGTCGTTTGCAGATTGGAATAGTTAATACATATTTACTATTTTTAGTGAGAGTACTAATTTTTAGCGAAAAACTGTATATTATAATTTCATTAATAAATAGCTACTCATTGAAATAGTCAAAGTTCATATATTTCAATTGTAGTACTCTCTGAATTCTAAATTAGTAATTATTTACTAATTCAGCAGCGAAAAGTCATTTACCGATTGAAATAGTAAACCTTTACTAATTTTTAGTAAAAAAAAATACTAATTAGTAGAATATAATTACACAGAAAAAAAGAAATGTTAAATTTCAAGATGAACTTGATTTTTTACAGGCATGCCTGTAGAATTTCAATTTATCTTTGAATTTAACAGATGATGCATTGAAAAAGAACATTTTGCTTTTTCTGTGTATTTTTTAGTAGAAAATTACTAATTTAATTAGTAATTTAAGTAAATTTTTAGTAAATTAGTAGAAAATTACTAATTTAATTAGTAATTTAAGTAAATTTATAGTAAATTAGTAATTTTCTACTAAAAAATACACAGAAAAAGCAAAATGTTCTTTTTTCTACTAAAAACTAATTTTCTACTAAAAAATAGTTATAGTCTACTAATCAATTAGTAGATTTGAACTAAAAATTAGTGAATATTTACTATTCCAATCGGAAACGACTTTTCGCTGTTGAATTAGTGTAGAAGATGACGAATTCAGATTTAGAGAGTAGTAATTAATTAATTAAATAATTAATTTTCTAATACAAATTACTATAGCTTTCTACTAAAAAATATTATCCTTCTACGAAAAATTATTATCTTGCTACTAAAAATTATTAGCTTTCTAAAAAAATCATTAGTTTTCTACTGAAAATGAGTAAATCTTCACGAAGCAAAAAAGTTAGCTATTCCAGCTAAATGCGTTTGCTGTTGTATACTCTCTAAATTTGAATCAGCGAAATTTCGCTGATTTGTCGAATTCGCTGATTTGAAATAGTGATACACTTATCGCTGATTCAGATTTAGATAGTATGGATAGCGAATTATTTAGCTTTAATATCTAAAAACTTTGCTGAAGTAGAAGCAGCTAATTACTATAGTTACTAGTGAATTATTTTTACACAATATAATATAATATTTTGATAATACACACATTATAATATTCTGATACAAAAGATAGTATCAATGTAAACAAAAACGCAAAAAAACTGCTAATAAAGACTCACAGTTTTCCTAAAATTACTAAAAATTAAACATCTGAAGGTTAATGATCGTACTCGAAAAATCCAGAAATAATTGATTGTCACTGGGAGTAGGTTTCTGCTGAATATGCACTGTTTAAATATAAAGTTAATTACAGTTTAAGTATTTATGATATACTTATGAACTCACTTGAAAAGTCATTTAATTTACATTTACTGTAAATGTGTATATAATTACCTTTTAAGTATTTTGAAATTTAGGCGCGTTTCGAAACGGTTCAGGGTCATGAAAACGGAACGTTGGGGAACACATTTTATGCGCATCCGGTAATTATTCTGATTGGTCGACAGTACGTTGCTAGGCAACGGGATAGACGCTACAGAGACGTTCGACCAATCACATTCTATTCCTCGTTTCCTTTCTCAGTTTGTTTCCCTTGTTTCATTTTCATTTCTACATTGTGGATGTCTGTTCATGACGCATGATCTGATGTTCAAGGGTTTATTTAATCTGTTTGCTTAGTGTTGTCTGGGTAAAGAAATTGTTTTCTTGGCCTGGAAATGGCAGGATTTACAGAAAGTGCTTTAGTGAAGAAATTATTGGATCTTAACCCATCACAACAGAGCATACAGACTCTATCATTATGGTTAATCCATCACAGAAAGCATCACCCGGTTATAGTGAAAGTTTGGTTTAAAGAATTGTGCAAAGGTAAGTTTTTGTTTTTATTTCCACTCTTTTTTATCAATCGCAATTAACTCTTCCATTCAATCATTTTTCAATTGATATTTTTGGGAAACAGATTTCTCGTTTTAGACCTAACGTAACGTCAATTTGAAGGTTAGATCCTGATCTACTTCCTCTTAGCGTGAAATCAGAACGTTTTTAATTCCTCTTACGATTGTCCTCACTTTTATTATACTCTTTCCTGTAATTTGACAACTCTTTATGTTTGGTTAATTACTCCAACAATCTACTCCGTGATAGGAATTATTCTACTTTCAATGTTTAATGAACGAAAATACAAGTGTTTCTTTTTTGTTATCCATTCTCTTATCAATTTATGCTAATGTAAAACCTGCTTTTTTTAAGTTCTTCAATTAACGATTAGAGTCTTTAATGTATGTCAGATACTCGAATCTTCCAATTTCAAGTCATTCTCAAAAATCTTTCAATCTGGTTTTCAGATTCTTTAAATATGTCACAAACCTCTTTTGATCTAGTTTAAATATGTTTAAGTTTATCTGAAATGTCTTTAAATCTGTTTCAAATATCCAAAACTATTTCAAATATCCAAATCTATTTCAAATATCCAAATCTATTTCAAGTATCCAAATCTGTTTCAAATATCCAAATCTATTTCAAGTATCTAAATCTATTTCAAATATCTTTTGATCCATTTAAAAATCCAGAAGCCTGCTTAAAAGTTTTTTTAATCTTTTACAAATTTGTTGTACATCTGTTTAAAAAGAGTTATTAGAGTTAAAATATGAAAACCTTTTTTTTCCAGTCAAGGATAATCGTAAACTGATGTTTATGTACTTAGCAAACGATGTTATTCAAAATAGTAAGAAAAAGGGACCAGAGTTTGGAAAAGAATTTGGAACAATTTTACCTAAAGCTTTTGAACACATGAAAGGATTTGATAATAAAACGAGAGAACGGCTGGGTAGGCTTCTTCAGATTTGGGAGGAAAGAGGAGTCTATGATAAAAGTCTAATCCATGAGTTTAAAACAGCTTTCAGTGCTGTTGTTAATACTAAAAAAGAGCCAGGAACTCCTCCTTTGAAGAAGAAAAAACTGGATGTTGAAAAAACAAAGGTTCAAAATTTCCATTCTTACTGTCATAATTTTATATTAATTATTTATATAATTTTATATTGTTATTATTAGTATTATTTTTCTGAATATTTTATTTCATTTTGTCAATTCTCTTATTTCGTTTACTATTTTTTAAATTTTTACCATTTTTACATCAATATTATTTGGTTATTTTGGTTATAATTAATTATTATTTTAGTTCTAATTAATTATTATTTTGGTTATAATTATTATTTTGGTTATAATTAATTATTATTTTGGTTATTATTTTTATTTATGATTCAGTTTTTTTACCCTTTAATTTCATTATTGATTTGTTTCTGCCTTAATTTCTAAACGTTCAATTTCTTTTACAGAAGGAGAAAAAAGAGAGAAAGAAGTCGGAAACGGAAGTAGAAGTTGATGGTACCAAAGAATTGCATGTAACCTTAAGTCCAAGAACACCAGGTGGAGATCCACCAGAAACAGAAGAACTTATCAAAGCTTTAATGGTGCATATCATTTTTATAAATACCTCAGAAATTCAAGATTTTGTAATAATACGAATAAATTGCTTTTATCTTGAAATCAAAAATCCACTCTTATAAAGTTTGAACTTCGATTTGCATTTTAGTAACGCAAGCTTTTAAAAACCCTAGCTTCTTTTCTTGACCTGCAATTCTCATAGATTTAGTATATTTTGCATTCAAGTCTTCATTTTTTGAATTAGTTAAAATCAAAAGTCTACTGTATAAATTGTAAAATATAATCCGAGAGTTCGTATCGAAAAGTTGAAACTTTTTGTAATTTGCTTTGTAAGTTGAAACTACATTTAAATTTGAAATTATAATATTTAAAGTTGAAACTACAATACTTAAAGTAAAAATTACAACACTTAAATTAAAAATTACAACATTAAAAGTAAAAATTACAACACTAGAAGTTAAAACTACAACACAAGTGAAATTGCAACTTTTTAAATAAATATTTTTGTTGCAGTTGATATTTTTCTGAAAGCGTTTTGAAAGGAAATCTTGTTTTAAAAGTTTGAGAATTTTTTTTTCTTTCTGTTTGTCAAGAAAGAGGAATGCAATAGTTTTTGTTTGCAGGAACTGGAAAATACGGCGTCTTCCGACGCGGGTGTTCGAGAAAGAATTGCTTCATTGCCTCCAGAAGTTTCTGAAGTTTCATTGCTGGCCAACTTGGCTGACAGAGCAGCTGCTGATGAACTGAGCATTGCTGTAAACGAAGCAGCGGCGCTTTTAGCAGATTATAACGGAAGGTTGCAAGCGGAAATGGAAGACAGAAGAAGACTCCTCGCAATGCTAAAAGATTACACCCTAGCTCAAAAACAACTGTTGCAACAAGCCCAAACAACATTGGAAGTGAGTTCCAAATCTCTGAAAAATTTACATTTTTCACTTTTTAAAACGTTTCTCTTTATTTTACTCTAATTTTTCTTTTTAAAATTTTTTATATATTGCTTCCTCATAGAGGAAGTTTTATTTTTCTTTTTTTCTATGTTTTTTTCTTTATCCTTTTTTCATTTTTTCTAAAAGTATTACTAAATCTAAAAAATACAACTCAAGGAAAATTCTGTTCATTTCTAGGATTACAAAGAAAAATTAAAGAAAGTGTGTGCAGTGAGATCGGAAGTAAAATCGCATATTTCAAATCTTCCGGATTTAACACAACTTCCAGACGTCACAGGAGGTCTGGCTCCTCTCCCATCAGCAGGTGATTTATTCTCCATGCACTAGACAAGAGATTGAAACTTACACGCTTTTATCGGTTTGCTACACTTGGGGTCGATTTCATCACTTTTTAACGCACGGATAAACTTATATCTTGAAAGAATGGAGAAATGTGGGAGTTTTTCTTTTCTTTTTGATGAAATACAGTTTATGAAAGTAATGAAATTGACCCATGAAAAAATATACAAAAGCAAAAAAAAGGCTTTAGTAAACTAATTTGTCGAGAATATTTTATCCTGGTTTTAAATCTGAATTGTTGATATCGGGATCGAACCTGTTCAAAGAGTAGACGTAGTTAACCTAAATAAATCTTATAGTTTTTGTTACACTTCTGCAGCAACCGACTGTAATTTTCAGCGGAAGTATATGAATTGTATGACTGAAATGAACACTATTAATTCACCAGTCTTTACTTCAAATTCTACACAAGAACAAATTTCAGTGGTGCATTCTTTTATTGCTCTCACTGAAATATTTTTATTTATTTTTTGTCACAACGTGGCGAGAAAACTTGAAATTTCTTTAAAATTTAGATTATTTGAAATGTTATTTAAAAATCTATACGATTGTAGAATATTGTCTTTTTTTCAAGTTATTTGAAAGAGTTTGTATTTTTTCAAGTAATTGGAAAGAGTTATTATTTTTTCAAATTGTTTGAAAGACTTTTTATTTTTTCAAGTCATTTGAAAGAGTTATTTTTTCAAATTGTTTGAAAGACTTTTTATTTTTTCAAGTCATTTGAAAGAGTTTTATTTTGATAAAGTTATTATGACAAGAATTAATTAAGTCATTGTTAGATTTCTTTATGCAGTCCTTTATGCGAGACTTTATCAAATGAATGACGTGATAATGGAAGTTTATTATGATTATCATATGTATTCAAATTAAAAAATAGGAACACTGGTTTTTAATAACAAGATAATTGACTCTTGTTAACAAATGTCGACCATAAGACTTCCGTAGTATTTTAAGCAGTAGAAAAACGAGTTTCACGAAAACTCTTAAAGGAATGTCGTGTATTCGCAACATGTAGTATAAATCCATTTATTTACACTGATAGTCAGCATTGTTGAATAATCAGTCTATTAGCAAGGTAAAGTGCATCACTCACCTGTGCTGTGTATATACTTTTATCATTTTGGAGGAGACTTTTTAATTTCGAGCAAATCATAATCTAACCAAAACATATTTGGATAATATGGAACTTCTGTATTATTTTAAATAAATCAATTATAATTTTTAAATTGTAAACATGTGGAAAAAGTGATATGAATAAATGTTTTTCAACGTTGACTTCCATCTCTACAATTTCTGAATTCCGATTCCAAAATTCAATCAATTTAAATTTAGTATATTTTAAACTAAGTATTCTAAAATTTTAATTTAATTTTTATTTAATTATGCGTAAATTCAAAGGTTTAAATCATTTTGTTTTATTTAATAAAAAAGGTTAATTTAAAAGAAGTAAATAAAAAAAAAGGTTAATTTAAAGGAAGTAAGTAAAAAAAAGGTTAATTTAAAGGAAGTAAATAAAAAAAGGTTAATTTAAAAAAGGTTTAAAAGGTTGATAAATAGAAATAATGCAAATTTGAAACATTCTTTTAGTACTTTTTCTATAACAAAGCATCGTGGGGATTCTTTACATTTATCAACAAGTTTTTAAATTATCATTTTTATGCGATATAAATAAACAAATGGTAAACTTTTATGAAAATTGTTTTATTGTTTATATAAGAAATTAAATTTTTCTAGTCTGTACACTTATTTCCTTTATTTATTAACTAATGCCAGAACAAAAAGCCTTTTTGGAACAATGTTATCTTGGTGAAATATTCTCTTAGTGAAGTTAGTCACTATCACATTTTTTTCTTTTGGCTTTCTTCTGGACAAACTAATTTTTCAAATAAATATCACGATTATCTAAAATGATTAACAATCATCTACGATTTCTTAGTTCAGGATATGAATACACTTTTTATACATGTTTTTTTGTTTAAATATAAAGCGTTCTTTTGCCTAGTTCTAGTTCCCTGAAACTTTAAATATTTTCATTATCACTTAGTAATTACGCACCTTGTTACAGTACTACTTTAATTTACGTCGTAAGTACCATTTGGCAATAGTTAATTAATTATTAATAATAATTATTATAATTATTAATGAATTAATTATTAATAATTAATGTAGAATATCAATGAAAGGATACAACATCCCATTTGTAAGCAAATAGTCTTTGAAAGCGATGTACTAGTTTTCTCGGTTTGAAGAGAAATACAAAATATATCCTTATGTTTCGTGTGGATGAGGAGGTCTTGTGGGTTTTAAAATGAGTTTTCCAGTGTCATCACAACTCATGTTAAAGTCACCAAGAACACTTCGAGCTCTCTGGGTTATAATACTTGGAGCTATGACTCGCCTGTGCACTCCCAACATGAATAGAATTACTGAAATGCATAAATGTTTATTTCAATTCAAATACACAGTATTTTAATTTCTAATTTATAGATAATAATCGAGAAGTCTTGTTAATAATAATTAAATGAGCTAAAATAATACATATAAACGTTCTCAAATTGTTTACTAATTAAATAATACTAGCGCAGTTTATGGTTTTTTAATAAGCAGTTTTATGATTTAAGTTTTATATATTTTTTTAAAAATACTTTACCTAATGTGATGCTAGCTATTGCAAAAAAGGGATGATTATATAGACTTTGTGTAAATGAAACTGCTGATGTATTTGGATCACTCAACCAATGCCATGCACCCACTGCTGTGCAAATAGAAATAAATCCCAGCAGTACTGCAAAACAAATAATTAGTTCAAAACATTACACTTTACTATATTGTAGAATACAAATACATTTCCATTTTATAGATATATTTCGGTAGTCTTTTAAATAACTAAAAACTATTATATAAAAACAAAACAATGAAATATAAACAGAAGAATTAAATAAATAGTAAAAAATGAAGATTAACGAAGATGAAGATTACGTTATAAATTTTTAGAAACAATGCTCCAATTTATTTCTTTGATCAACAATGCTTTACAATTAGCAAAATACTTACTTCTCCACCGGAGTGTGGCTGGTTGCAAACTGGAAATAACTTCTGTGAGCCTCCTTTCAAAAGCTTTCAGGTCTAATTAAAAGAAATATTTAATTATTTATATTTGTCACACTTGTCTATTAAATACACCTGTTTTTATGTTTTTCCAATAATGAATAGGAACTGAACATAACCCCAAATACTTGATTTGCAATATTACAGGCAGTGAACAGCAGCAAAATGTTAATTTACAAAAACTAATTATTTACCTTCACACACTGTTTGATCTAAGGACATTTTTTGCGATTTCGTATCAAAGGTTTATAGCATTTAATTAAAACATAAATATGAAATTCATCAAAACAACGACAGTTTTTTTTATCAGCCTGGAACTCATTTGCGCGTGCGCCAAAATGAGTTATTTTCATTGGCTCAAATCAGACACATTTTGGCGCTTTTATTTAAAAATATTTTTTTCCAAACTTTTAAAAAACGCGAATTTTAGTTCAAAGTAAATTATATTTTGATGTTTACAATTAAAATCAACTCATGTTATCTGTTCTTTATTTTAATTCTTTTCTATTTCAATCACATGTCATTTCTCTTTATTTCTTTCAAAAATTATATTAAATTTATTTTTTATTTCTTTCAAAAATTATGTATATTAAATTTATTTCTTATTTCTTTCAAAAAATATATTAAATTTATTTTTTATTGCTTTCAAAAATTATGTTAAATTTATTTTTTATTTCTTTCATAAATTAAATTTATTTTTTATTTCTTTCAAAAATTAAATTAAATTTATTTTTTACTTCTAAAAAAATAACGTAATAAATTATTTTAATACTTGAATAATACTTTAATAATAAATGCTTAATTTTTTTAATTATTACTTTGTTTTTGTATTGAAAAAATTCATTTTATAAATTTTGGATCTCATTGCACAATATTTTAATCCCATTTTAATAATTATCAATACATGAAATAAATACACAAGTATTTGCCTGGATTATTTACTAGGTCGTATTAATATTTAATGCATTTTTTTTTAATTACTAATTAGTCATTTTTGATAACATTTAAAATATATAGAGTAAAATATATAAAAATTATATATTAAAAATATATAAAGTGAAACTGAAAGTGTAAAAAGTGAAGTGAAGTGAAAAAAGTGAAAAAAGTGAAAAAAGTGAAAGAAAATAACCAGGAAAATTTAAAAAATCATGAATATAAAATGACATGTTTTTTTCATTCATGGAAAAAATTTGAAAGATTCAAAATTAAAAAAAAAACCAAAGTTGTCGGAAATAAAAAAAACAGAAATAGGAGTTAAAATTGAAAAGAATTTGAGAAAAGATCGTTTTGGAAATGCGAAACAAAATGGCGATTATTTATAAATAAAAGAAAGAAAAAGTTTCATCGACCCTTGGTATGACCGTCAAATAAAAGGTCACTATCCCTTTGTTCATCCAAAGTCAATATTATCGACCCTGAGGCTTTATGGTATAACAAGCAATAGTTTCTATGGTGACCCTCGATCGAAGTTAGCCAACTCTTTCGGCGCAAAGGTACATGTATTCAACACTGAGACTTTCTTATTCAAAGGAGCTCAGTCTTAAATATTGACACGATCCACCATGAACTTACTTGTCCTTCCGTCAATCAATTCTCTCCAGTTTCCGGAACTTTAATTCCAAAAGAACTTTCGCTTTCTTCTCGTATGTATTTTAAAAATGTGTAATATATTTTTTCAAATGTCTTGGATATCATTTGTGTGCAAAGAAAAATTTCTTTTCCTTCAAATTTGTAATGTACTATTTTAAGTTGCACTTTTCTCGCACTTTCATCATTTGTCTTTCTTTTGATGAATATTAACTTATGCGTCTGAAGAAAATGCTCGGAAGAACTTCTCTTGTTGATCAAAAAAAATTGCAGTGGGCTCAAGAAAAAGGTAAGAAAATTGAAATTTTAGTTTCGTCTTGAGTACTTTTGAAATACGCAGGCCTTTCAAATAATCAAATTTATGTGTTGAAGATTCAAATTTAGTTTCTTTTTTTTTTTAAGCACTCAGGGTTCAATTTTTTTTTTGCTTTAAAAGTGGGACTTAAATTAATTTCGAGTCTTTGCGTTTTAAGTTAATTTCGAGTCTTTAAATTTTAAATTAGTTTCAAGTCTTTAAGTTTTAAATTAGTTTTAAATCTTTAAGTTTTAAATTAGTTTCAAGTCTTTGTTTTAAATTAGTTTTAAGTCTTTGAGTTTTAAATTAGTTATAAGTGTCTAGGTTTTAAATTAGTTTCGAGTCAAGTTTTAAAAGAGTTTCAAGTCTCTAGGTTTTAGAAGTAAAAAGATATCAAAATTGGGAATTATTTTATAAAGTCAGATTTATGGTGTATGAAAGCAAGATTTATAGATTGTAAAAGCAAAAATGCTCATAACGACATTTATAATTTTTAGAGTCGCATTTATATATTTCATGAAAGATTTATATTTTATAATGGAAAATTTATACCATATAATGGAAAATTTGTATTTTATAATGGGAAATTTATATTTTATAATAGCCAATTTATTGTTTATAAAAATGTTCAATTCACAAAAGAAGATTATAAAAAAATATATAAAGCATTTATTTTTTTGTTTTATTATCGTGGATTGAAAAAATGTTTTTTCAAAGTGCATAAAATTTTGAATTTGGAAGTAAGATTCTAATTTAAATGTAAAATTTTCTGTTTCGAAACAAAAATTCTAATTTCAAGAAACTGCATCTTGATTTCAAATTTTGTTGTTTCGTAATTTATTTTTTTTAAAAGTGAACTTTACAATAAAATTCGATTTGAAGAATTGGTACTCAGTTTTTATATTATTTTCATGTAATCTTTACATATAGAAGAAATGGCAAAACTTGGAGGTAGTTGGGGCCCAATTAAGTTTTCTGATTCAATTCGTTCAGCAATTCGGTGAGTAAAAAACGTTCTATGATTTTTGTATGTAATTTATACTATGTGGTCTATATTCTCCAATTTATATTTTGTAATTTATATTATGCGATTTATTTTATTTTTCTTTTTGATTAATAGTTCTAATGTTTTATTTCTTTTATATATTTATATTTTCATTATTTTCATTATTCATTATTCGATTCACTTGGAAGACAAAAAATAAAAATAAATCCAAATGTAACTTTTTTTTTACCACATAATTTTTGCAAAGAAAATAATTTTTACTTTTGTTTTTTAGCACAAGGATATGTTTATCGGAATTAAACGGCAAACAATATCCTCTTCGTGAAGGTGCTCATTACGGAAGTGCATTAAGTCTCAGAAGTCTCGGATCCGACAATTCTGGAATTTGCACCTCCAGCATTCAAAATTTGGATTTTTCCGGTGGAGGTCTTATCACTCTTCGTGACAAGATTGAAAATCCGAATACAATGAGACGAAGAAGTCCAAGTTTACCCCCTATCCACACGAACAAAGAGCAACAAATTTTAATTCAGGTAATAAACAATTTATTCCACTGCAATTATTGAAAAAATTAAATTCCCTTTGCATGATTCAATCTCCTTTTTTCCTGAAAGATAAAACCTATCAACATGCAACGATGTTCGATTTTTTAAATTTAATTTCTTTGTTTTTGATTTTTTTTTCTTTGTTTGCAAGTCAGAAAAGAAATTAAAATTTTCGATGCAATTTTGATTTGCAAAGTAACGTTAATTCTTGTGGAAAAATTAATAATAATTAATAAATTGAAGGATAATTGAATAACAAATTATTGTTTATTGAATAGCAGATGATTGTTTATTGAATTATAAATGATTGTTTATTGAATAATAAATGATTGTTTATTGAATAATAAACGATTGTTTATTGAATAACAAACGATTGTTTATTGAATAATAAATTATTGTTTATTGAATAACAAATGATTGTTTATTGAACAACAAATGATTGTTTATTAAATAACAATTGATTCTATAGTTAGAAATGTTTCTTTGCGGAAATAAAAATTCCGAGAAATAAAAAATTTAGGGCAATTGCTTACATGAAGGAAAATCAGAACATTAAATATGAAGGAGTTATTTCTTGTATAAGGGAAAAGGAAGTCACTTCACTCATATAGTTTAGATCGATCCTTTCCAACCACAAAAGTTCATTGACCTATGTCTTATAACATGCGCCTTCGCCTTCGACCATAGGTGATTTTAATCACAGGTCAACCTGAATTAGAACTTTCATTAGCAAATACTCACTCCAATCTATCAAAAGAATCAATCTGCAGAGTACTTTTCGCATTACGATTGAAATTCAGATTCTTTCTCTCTTTCGCAAAAAATTCTTCCATTTCTTCTAAAGCCATATTATTCAACCCAATCAAAATAATCTTGATCTTTGCTTCTATTTTCCTGCAAATAAAAAAAATAGAATTCAATCTGATTTTTAAAGGAAAAAAATAAAAGTGTGAAATTCGCTGAATAAAGAATTTAGTTTGTAAATTTTATTTGACTATTGTATATAGATTATATTTATTTATTGTATTTTGTTTTCTAATTTAGAAAAACCAAATTGAAGTCCACAACGTTTTTGATCAACGATTTAAACTAAGAATAATTTTCTATTTATTTTTTCTTTACAATTTTTATCTCAAAACATTTTTTGAAATGTATTTTATTTAACAAATATTGTTAAAAAATATTATAGGCAATCATTTTTAACAAATATTGTTAAAAAATATTGTAGGTAATAATTTTTAACAAATATTGTTAAAAAATATTGTAGACAATAATATTGTTAAAAAATATTGTAGGCAATAAATTTATAATATTCCGCTTGGTGACATATTAATTTTTTTTAATCGTTGACAAAACGTTGCGGACTTGAACCAGATTTAGAAAAAAAATTTAATCCTGAAAATTGTTATAAGGCTGGAAAATTTTCTCTAAAGATTCGACATTAGGGATCTTGCAAAGATGGAAATGAATTGCAGAAAGGTAAACATTTTACGAATGTGAAAACACGTAATGAAACTGGTAATGAATACTAAGAGTGGAAAATTTTAAGATAATTTTTTCTCATGAGGAAAGCGTGTTTGATTTTATTGGCTCGTAAAGTGAACTCCTTTGCCAGCAACAAAGTGGTACGATTATCGTGATAAAGGGAGATTTGGTTTGGTATAATTTGGGTTCATTAGAATACCTCCCCTGGCAGCTTTCAATATACATACATGCTATTTAAAGTGGTGCTTGGTCACGCAACGTTCCAATTCTATTTCTTGAAGGAACAAAGAGCCTTTGGCGTCGATGGACTCCGCTATCAACCAAAACTTCAGAAATATCAGCATCATTCCACTGCTCGTCACGAAGACACAAACGACTCCTGCCACCCTTACGAAGAAAAAGAGGGCGAAACTTCAGGTTACGCGAGCGATTCCGTCGAAGCCACTGTCACCTCACTCCAAGGTGATTATTCCTTTAAACAACTCTCTCATAAACAAATTTTTCCTTTTCTAAAAATATTCTCCTTATCTATCAATCTCTCAAGGCAACATGAGTCAATTTCTACATTTTTCGTTGAATACAAATTATTCAATTATTTTTTTGAATTTTCATTTTTTCACTTTTTGTCTCTAACAATATTTTACTCTCTCTCTTCAGTATTTTTGATTTCTTCATTTTTTATGCTCGCTTCGTTTATATTTTTCTGTTTTTATATGTTTTTTTTAGTAATAATAATATTTATTGAAACTTCAGCCTTTTGGCCCAGAAGTGTATGCTTTTTTTAAAGATTTTTTTACCTTCGATAATCTTTTTCTTTAATATTCTTTTCTTTTAACATTATTTTTCTTTATAATATTTTTTGCCTTTGATATTCTTTTCCTTTATAATATTTTTTGCCTTTGATATTCTTTTTCTTTATAATATTTTTTGCCTTTGATATTCTTTTTCTTTATAATATTTTTTGCCTTTGATATTCTTTTCCTTTATAATATATTTTGCCTTTAATATTCTTTTCCTTTAATATTTTTTGCCTTTGATATTCTTTTCCTTTAATAAATTTGTCCTTTGATATTAATTTCCCTTGGGATGTTTCTTGTCCTTTTTCCGTGATTGATCAAAATAAATAAAATGGAATTTTAATTTCAGATCCATCCATGTCCTACAAGTCGTCTGATATCGTTACTTGCGAGAAAACTTGGCAGAATCCTTATTACACGACGGATGAAAGTTCTTTGCCACCTTCGAGAAGAATGATTAGTATCAAAGCTGGGGAATTTAATCGGCCACGATGGGGAAGCATTTGGGGCCAGGATTCTTCAAAAGGAGATCCTCCTCCACCTTCTTGGCTGGAACGAGGTCTCTCTCGTCTCGATCACTCGAGTCAGGTAATTCAAAACAGAAAATAAAATAAATACCATCGAAGAATAAAGAATTTTCGTTAATTTTTCTTTTTAAACATTAATATTTGTTTGAATTGTAATATATAATTATGATAATTTGAAATAATTACATCTTTTGAAATAATTACAATAATAATACAATAACTTGAAAGAATTACAATAACTTGAAATAATTACAATAACTTGAAATAATGTATTTAAATTACTTTAAATAATAACTATTTATTGATACAGTAACTATTTATAATAAAGTGGTACCATTAATGACAATAAATTGAACATAACACGTTACAACAAATATTCTATTTTTGAAAACAGGTGCTGGTTATCAACCACGATAGTGCCAGCAGTCCTGATAGTTCAACGACAGGATCGACCGGTTCTGGTTCTAACAAGACTTACCTGCGAGGCCAAAATTTGCCAATCGATGCTGATGTACTTCTGGAACGTGAGACCCGAAGGCAAAAGGCCGTTGAACTCCAAAACGCAATAAAACAGCAATTGGAGGAAAGAGAGAGACAACGAAGAGAAGAAAAGGAAAGAAAATTAAAAGAGGAACGAGAGGAAGAGGAACGAATACGAAAAGAACGAGACAAAGAGCAAGAAAGGTCCCATTTATTTATTATTCCATTTTTCAGACAGATTTTAAATCAATAAATCAGCAATCAATTAATCAATAGATCAACAATCAATGACTCAAAAATCAATAGATCAACAATCAATGAATCAAAAATCAATAGATCAACTATTCATCTTTTCAGTAAAATTTCTCATTAAAAACAAATCTAGAAAAAAAATCAGAAACTTTATTTGAACATTTAAAGAAAGAATTAAAGAAAGAATTAAAGATAGAAAAAGAAAAAAATAAGAACGAATTAAATAAATAAAAAAGTATAAAAAAGTAGAAGTAGAAAAAGTAGAAAAAAGTATTTAAAAAAAGTATAAAAAAGTATAAAAAAGTAAAAAAAAGTATAAAAAAGTAAAAAAAAAAGTATAATAAAGTAATAAATGAAATAACAATAAACAATTATTTTTTAGACTCGAGGAAGAGCAGAGAAGACAAAAAGAGAAAGAGACAGCAAAGCAAAAAAAGGCGGAAGCCATGAAGGAAGTTCTTGAAGCAGCTGAGCGTTTAGCAAAAGAAGAGAAGAAACTCCGAAGAAAACGAGAAAACACTGAAAATAATAGAGCAGAAACAAACTGCGAATCAAATCACCGTCTTCCAAATTCGTCAGGTTTGCAACAAATTAGCATTACCAGTAACCAACTCGAGAAAGAAGTGCATAATCAAGGGGAAAATAATTTTGTAAAGAAAAGCGCTGAACCTCCCGACGAACCCAAAGAATCAAATTCGATTCGAATCCCTGTTAGTAAAGATGTAGCAATCGTTTTAAGCGGAAGACTTGAGGATGCTGATATTCTAAATAAAGCCAATCTTCAGGTTGTGAATTTCGTCATGACTCCAAGTCCGAGGAAAAACGAAGTGAATAATTTCATGAACACTTTAGTCAACAATTCCAATTTTTATAACCCGTACAATTCTAATTTAATTTCTTCAAAATCGAAGGTATCGCCTCGATTTGTCGAAAATAGGCTTCTAACACCAAGTAAATACAGATCTCAAAATTCAAGAGACTGTGGAACACAGACTGACACCGAAAAAGATGTTCAGGAGCTGCAGAATAGGATTCAAGAAATAGATGTTAACAATTTCACGAAAGAGAGCAAAGATGCGGCTAATAATAATCAAAGGGATGTTGAGAAGTTAGTTTGTGTTTGGAATTTATGGTATAGAGATTTTCATTTTCATTTTACTTTCAATTTTCATTTTATTTTTCATTTTCATTTTGTTTTTCATTTTCATTTTGCTTTCAATTTCATTTTTTGTCCTTTTCTAGCGCTTACAATGAATTAGAAGAAGACAAAGAAAGAAAATGAAGTGATTTGTAGAAATTCACGATCAATTTGTATATAATAAACGATTTTGATTGCATTAGGTCAACAACAACCAGTAACGGAGAGGAAATGACAGTAAAAACGTTACCTAGGACTAAAAAAGAGCCTCGAGCGAGTTTAGAAACGAGACCAAGGTGGAACGCGAATCGGTAAATTATTTATTCTTAAAATAGCATCTTTTTCTGCTTTGCTTGGTTTTTTGAACGGAATCAAGAATTTTCAAAGTGACGAAAGATTTTCTTAGTCCAGGTACAAGATACCGAACTCAGAGTGAAAAAGATCCTCATTATCAACGTCGTATGAGACTCAGAAGACGTCGCGTTGAAAGCAGCGATGAAGGCTCAAGGTATAAAATCATTAAAAAATAAATTTCAAAAATAATAAATTCCCTAGCACTGTTTAGTCCAAAACGCTATAAAGTTAATTCTCCGTCTCATTTCGATATTTGCACTTTTAATTTCTTGCATTTTTTAAATAAAAATGTATTTTTTTTAATTAGAAAAGATAAATTAAAAGAAAAAATTAATAAAATTAAATTAAACAATGCTTCCCTATGAGGAAGCAAAAAGATAAAAAAGATAAAAAAGATAAAAGATAAATTAAAAAGATACAGATTAGTTGGATTATTAGTTGATGAAAGAATAATAACTAATCAAGGGAAAGTAATTTAATATTAATTTGAATTTAGAAAGTAATTTAGTTCAAAAAATTGTGCACTTCTGGCACAGAGTTGGGATTAAAATTGTTTGTGAGTAATAAATAAACATTTTTTCAAGGTCGCCTTCGCCTGATACAAGAAAACACAGTAATTTGAAGCAGAAATCGAGGAATTTAACAAGACGGAAGGCAAAATTAGATTGTTACGACGCTGATTTGTCGATGGATAGTCTTAACTCTGCGGTACCACTGCGTTTTGACGAAAATGGGAGAATCAATATCGTGGAACGTAGAAACGAGCACGGAAACATAAATAAGTATAGTCAATCTTCCGACTACCAGTCAAACCTTTTTAAAGATAACGTAGACTCAAAAACCTGGTGCGGGCAAGAAATTCTTTCACATCTCTCTTCCTTGAGAAACGTATGCAAAATATTAACTCAAATTGTCTTTAATTGTTAGTACTTAAACCCTTAACTACAAGTTTTTGAAGTGAAAAGTAAATAATTTACTTGTAAGATTATCAGTAAACACGAAATTAGTATTTTTGAATCGACACAAATATTTAATATGTAAACTATTTTCTTTTTTTGTTGATAAAAAAACTTGATTAATTTTTACTTTTCAAATAAGAGTCCTTTGTGGTGAAGAATAAACGATTTTTGTTTGTTTTTTTGTTTTTATTTATTTTTTGTTTGTTTTTTTTATTTTTGTTTATTTTTGTTTGTTTCTTTTTTGTTGTAAAAAATGTGTAAATGTATAAAAAAGTTCAAAAGAACAAAAAAGAAACCGTAAAAAATAAGCAATTATAAAGAAAATCGTAAAAAGATTTCGAAGTTAAGGGTTTTAAAAAATATAATTCAGTTTCTTTTTAGCAAAAAAATTTGTTTTTCAGGGTCTCTTGATAATGCAGAAGCAATGGGATCCTCAGAGATGCCCAGTTTCGCCAATAACAGAGCTCTTCTGAAAAGAAATTAGAGAAAAACTCCATCTTTCACTGAGCACTGCTTTCTTTATTTTATCCACTTAAGTTTCGTTTTTAGATAACTTTTATAGAGATTAATTTACCTAAGAAAAAGTGAATTTTTAATTCTGTGATGAAAATATCTCATAAAATATAAATAGAGGCAAAGTAAAAATGTCTTGAATCACATTTCTATATTGCAGAGATAAATAGATAAAATGGCTTTTCAACTAGATGACTTACTCAAGGACGATAAGAAAGATGCAAATTTAATACCAGATTTAAGCAAAGCAACTTGCAACTCTCAAGAAGAATTCCGTCGTCTCATGGAACGATGTCCTGAATACAAAATAAAATCAGAAAAGGTAACTTTTTGAAACTAGCAATTTTAATATTTTTTAACTATTTTAAAACTGTTAATACTTTCTAGTCAATACCGAAACAAGATTTATGAATATCAATTTTAAAAAAATATAAAACATATCTATTTAAGGTTCATAAATATCAATTTTAAAAAGAAATATAAAACATCTATTTAAGATTTATAAATATCGATTTAAAAAAAATATAAAACATATCTATTTAACAAAAAAGATTTAAAAAACACTTTAATCAAAAATACATTTTCTATAAAAATGATCCATAAAAACAAATATTTGTAAACATTGATTAATTTAACATTTTTCACAATTTATTTAGATAAAAAAGGAAGACATTCGAGTACGAGATAAAGATTTTTCGTGGCGTGCAACAAAACGCGAATTAAAATCAATTGGAAAAGAATGGGGCTATGGAGATCCGATTCCTCCAGATATGAAATCTCTGAATCTTCAAGAATTACAACAAGTGGCTATTGATTGGAGAATGTTGACTTCCGTCAGACCGAAACTTCGCCAAGACGAAGAGATGTTTTCCAGACTGGTACATTATCAAGGAAAAATTGAAATAAAAATAAAAGTATTTTATATACATTTCATGAATTTTTTTCAGGTGGAAATGGGAAAATTGGCAGCAAAAACATCAGCGCGTGAGAATCGGATTTACACAAGTCCAATCAGACGAAATAAAAATAGAGCAGGGATTATTGAAAGTAGTGTGAAAATTTGTGGCGAGTGTGGAGAAGAATTTTGCGCTGGAGAATCATGTGGAGATATTCTTTATGATTCTTTTATTAGGGTGACAGTGACACCTCAACAGTCTAAAATAACAGTTTCTGCGGACACTGCTGCTATAATAGCAGGGATGGACAAATCAGGTAAAAAAGGAAAGAAGAAAAATGGCAAATTGAAAAACAGCAGTAGAAGAAAAAATGCTAAAATACTGATACGCGGAAGAGTCAGAAAACCTTCGAGAAGTCCACGAGAACCGTCGAATAAAACCAGGAAGAATGCGAAAGAAAATGATAAAGAAGCTGAAGAGAATGGGATTAAGAAATTCAAGAGAAAGTGCAGCAAATATTCTAAAAAAGGCGGCATTACGACCAAGTAATTTATAAATACTTTTTATTATTAAATTTATATTGCTTATTTGGACCGTTTTTAAATATTCAAAAGATTTAAATATTTAAAATAAAATATGTAAGATTTAAATATTTAAAAGAAAATATTTAAAAGATTTAAATATTTAAAATACAATATTTTAAGAAGTTGTTAAATATTTCATTTTCTAAAAGTTGGAAACAATTCTGACTTGTGTATTATATTTGTTATTAAAATGGTTTTAACTCTATAAATTTTGTAAAGATTTATGTATTGTAAAAATGCTTTCGATATTTTGTTGAATTTTAATATTAGTTAAAGAGTCCCATTTTGTTGAAATCGGTTAAGTTTTTTGTTAAATTTCATAATTTTAAACATAAGTGCAATAGTAGATTACAAATGTATAAAACCGAAACATGTTATACTTAAACTGAAAATAAAATCATTTTTAAAAAAAACTTCTTGATATAATTAATTATAAAAATATAAATAATTCTTAATCATTTAAATACCATTTTTTTAACTGGACTGATATTTAAAATCACACTTTTTCAGATCGAAAGATGACTAAATGTCTTAACATTTAATTTAAATTTATCAAAACCCGAAAATCATGAACATTATAATTATAAATTAAATATTATAATAATAACTAACAAATTATACGCGCGCTAAAGCGCGCTAGAATTATGTGGGCAATCTTTAAATTACTTGAATTGAATTTAAATCAAAGATTTACTTTTATTTGTAAATCACATTTCTATTCTTTAACAAAAATTACCTTTAAAACTAG
>WNHD01000323.1:0-34638 GCA_011057455.1 Ganaspis sp. Gsp50
CTTCCATTTTTTCAAAGGTAATTCAAATTCTTACAAGGTAATTTGAAAAATTCATTTTTTTAACATAAACACTTACTCACATAGAAAATATCATGATAAATTGTCTATTTTTCTTATGGAAATTATGTAAAACTCATGGAATGAGAGACAATCAATTACTTTTAAATTAATAGCAAGAAATTAACTAAAATTCTTGAAGTTCTTAAATATTACAATATTGTCCTTTTTTTCTTCTTTCTAAAATCCCCTTTTTACCGAAGAAAATCCACTTTTTTAAAATTAAAAATCCTCTTTTCCACCTAAAATTGAACGAAAAAATGACTGTGATCCCTGAAAATAGTTTTTAATCTTTAAAAAATAGTTTTTTATCTTTAAAAAATTGTGATTAAATGACTAACAAAGTAGAAAGGAAATTTTGACTAATGTTTTATTTCAATGTCCAGTGTTTAAATTGAATTGCTTTTTCGCACCGTAGATTTTGAGTTTCACTTGTAAAAGAACAAAGTCAGCTTGTTGTTCTTTTTACAAAGGATAATGTTAAAGCTTAGGAAGCAAGTTTTTATCCAAGAAATGAGAGAATGTCGTGCGTGACCTTTCAGTTGAAACCAGTACGAAGTTTAGACAGCTTGAGACCTGCATGGAGTGGGCGCTTGCGGCACGGTCCTTTACCCTACACTTCCAAAAATCCCGTCCATTTTCCTCCTAAACCTAAATTTAATCCAGAACCTCCGCCAGAAATCTTATCCAATCAGTCACTCGATTCAAAGAAAACTCTCAATTTTCAATCAAATCCAAGCAATCATCAAACTTGGCAAGAATATCCAAAGCCAAAATTACCAGAAAGCACTCCCTTGATTAATATTCCAGATATTGAGAAAAATAAGCAAATTTCCCACGAATTTGTCAACCCTGCCAATCTTTTTGCGAATAGCCAAGCTTTGAAATTGGAAGAAAATGGATTTGACATTGAAAATCGAGAGAAAAGCGACCAATTGTTGGAAGATTCCTTCGAAGGTGAATATGTCGAATGTAATTTACCTGGTGAAGGTGATTCTGATAAAGAAAGTTTGCAGAATCCTTTCGTTGATGATTCTGCTAAAAGTAATTTACAGGATCCTTTTGAAGACGATTCTGTTAAAGCAGGTTTACAGGATCCTTTCGACACAAGTCGTGTTCTGATCCCAATGAATCCTACCTTTCATTCCATGAACCATAAAAAGTCCATTATTTCTCATCCATTGAACAATGAACTCTGCTCGTCACACGCTAAGGTAAACATTACCACTCATTTTTTGTTCAGTTTTGCGATAATGTCTTTTGTCGTCTCTTCCTTAGTATTTGTCGTAAAGTTTTTTCTTTTTCTTTTTATTTCCAAAAAGCAAGAATCCAAATTGAAAATCTTCCAATGTCTGGAAAATGTTTAAAAATGGGTTAAAGTTTAAAATACTTGTGTATTTTAAATTGACGAAATTAAATTTATTATATTTGCAAAATTGTTTAAAAGATTAATATTCAGGGTTTCTACTACTCTGGAAAACATGGAAAACCTGGAATTCTCATGGAATTTCATTATTCCTCATGGAATCGTAGAAATCTCATAGAATTTTCAATCATATCATGGAAATTTATTTTCGTTATTTAATTTGTTTACTTTACGGTGTTTATTGAGATTTACCAAAATTTTATACTTTTTTTCTACAGAAAAAACATCAAAATATTTCAAAATACTTAAAAGCACTTTAAAATATTTTTAAATACTTTCCAATATTTCAAAATTTTAAGAAATACTTAAAAATATTTAAATGTACTTAAAATTACTTTAAAATACTTCAAACTAATTTAGAATGCTTTAGACTGCTTCAAAATACTTCAGATTACTTCAAAATATTTCAAAATACTTCCCAATGATTCAAAATACTTTAAAATGTTTCAAAATACTTTAAAATGCTTCAAAATACTTTAAAATGCTTCAAACTACTTCAAAATACTTCAAAATACTTCAAAATATTTTGAAATACTTCAAAATATGTAAAATGTAAAAAACATTTCAAAACACTTAAAACTACTTTGAGATACATCAATCTACTTCAAAATACTCAAAAATACTTAAAATTATATTAAAATGTTCGAAAGTACTTCCCAATACTTCAAAATATTTACAAATACTTAAAATTTCTTTAAAATATTTTGAAAATGTTGAAAAATACTTTAAAATACTGCAAACTGCTTCAAAACATTTTAAAATACTTCAAAATATTTAAAAATACTTAAAATTTCTTTAAAATATTTTGAAAATATTGAAATCTACTTTAAAATAATGCACAATACTTCAAAACATTTTAAAATACTTCAAAATATTTAAAAATACTTAAAATTACATGAAACTTTTTCCCAAAAGTACTTCCCAATACTTCAAAATATTTTTAAAATCTCGTTTACAATACTTTAAAATATTTGTTAAAAAAACTTAAAAATACTTAAAAATATTTAAATATACTTAAAATTACTTTAAAATATTTTAAAATACTTAAAAGTTCTTTATATTACTTTAAAATACCTCAAAATAATTCAAAGTATAAGCAGATTTTAAAATACCAATTTTTAAAAATATTCTAAAAGTATTATGATGTTTCAGACTACTTCAAAATCCTTCAGAATATTTAAAAATGCTTCAAAATAATTAAAAATATTTAAATATACTTAAAATTACTTTAAAATATTTTAAAATACTTAAAAATTCTTTAGATTACTTTAAAATACTTCAAAATAATTAAAAATATAAGCAGATTTTAAAATACCAATTTTTAAAAATTTTCTAAAAGTATTATGATTTTTCAGACTACATACTTCAAAATCCGTCAAAATATTTAAAAATGCTTCCAAATATTTAAAAATGCTTCAAAATACTTAAAAATATTTAAATATACTTAAAATTACTTATAATATTTTAAAATACTTCAAAATTCTTTATATTACTTTAAAATACTTCAAAATAATTCAAAGTAATTATTTAAAAATATTAGTATTTTAAATGTTAAATAAAATATAAGCATATTTTAAAATACCAATTTTTAAAAATATTCTAAAAGTATTATGATTCTTCAGACTACTTCAAAATCCTTCAGAATATTTAAAAATGCTTTAAAATATTTAGGAATACTTCAAGACATTTAAAAATACTTCAAAACATTTAAAAACACTTGAAAATATTTAAAATCTTTTTAAAATTAGAAATAATGATTTTGAGTAATTTAAATTCTATAAAAAATTATTTTTCAAAAACCTTCATAATTTCAAAAGTAACTTAAATTCTTACAAAATATTGAAAAATTCATTTTTTAATAAAAAAATGTATTAAAAAATATCATGGAAATTTTTCTATTTTATTCATGGAAATAATGGAAAACTCATGAAATTTTAGGGAGAAAAATTTGTAGAAACCCTGACATTTTAATTTTACAAAATTGTTTAAAAGATTAACATTTTAATTTTACAAAATTGTTTAAAATATTAACATTTTAATTTTACAAAATTGTTTAAAAGATTAACATTTTAATTATTCAATAAATATAAATGTTTATTTAAACATTCAAATAACATTTGTGTTTAAAAATGTATAACTTCATTAATATCTGTGTTTAAACATTTAACATGATTTTTCAATAAATTTTACACAAAAGTAGTGCAAATTGATATAAATATCAATTAATTAATTAATTGTAATTATTAGAATGATTATACAATTATTCAATTGATAATGTAAGTATTTAAATATAATTATTCAATTAATTATCTATAGATAATATTAACAAATATAAATAAAATTATTTTTTTTTAAACATTGAATTTAATTCCTTATTGGGAACATTAATTAATTAATTAATTATTAATATACTTGACTATAAAATATTTGAATATGAAGAAATAGTGTTTTAAAATGCTTTCAACTTTTGCAGGAAGAGTCCGAGAGTCAGGATTTGATTAGATTAGATTCGACCAATAGTGACGATGATTTCGATCCTCTTTTAACAAAATCTCGATTCAATACTTCTAATCAGATGAGTCAATCATTGCACATTCCGCAAATGGGAGAAGGTCTCAGCAATCCACTTTATCCGTATTTTCAGCCACAAAATCAAAGTAATGCCGAATCGCATCAACTTCAGCATCATCCTGAAAAAAGTAAAGAATTTGATTTATTACAGGAATACGGTCTAGACTTTAACAAATTCAGCCTAACTAATGGCGCTTCTTCCTCTAAAATACCGTCAAACTTTAGTCAAGACTTTTCAGAAAATAATTTCAGTTTAAATAATTCGTTTGGAGCATCTTTCACACCTCAAAGTATCAAGTCTCAAAATAACTGGACCAAATTTGAGTAACGTTATTACATTTTACTTTTAAAATTTTCAATTCTTTTCATTTTAAAATTATAATCTTTTTACTTTTAAAATTTTCAATTCTTTTCATTTTAAAATGTAAATTTGTTTACTTTTAAAATTTTCAATTCTTTTCATTTTAAAATGTAAATTTGTTTACTTTTAAAATTTTCAATTCTTTTCATTAAAATGAAAAGAATTTTATTTTAGAAAGAAATTTATTTTAATTTTAAAATATAAATTGTTTATTTTTAAATTAAAAACCATTTAGCAAACGAACAAAAATTTTTCTCTTTATTCTGAATATTAAATTAAAAATTAAATGAATGAAACAAGCAAGAGAATTCAAATATTATCAAGGCAAATTATCACTTAATGTTCGAGAATCACTGTTAAAGACGAGGCCAAATATATGCAATTTTTCGATGAAACGTTTCTTGTTTTGAATTATTTTAACGATAATTTTGGCGTATTTGTAATAATCAAAAATATCTGGTCCAAACGTATAAAAATTCGAGATTATTTGTAGTTTCTTTTTTTATAAGTTATAGCCTGAAAAGTCATTAGTATTATGAATAAATTAAGTATTTTTTCATAGCGTGTAGTTTGAAAATAGAAGGCGGCTCAATGCATCAAATGTTGGCTGTACCAAATGAAAGTTAATTAGATTAAATGTTTAAGTTTCTGTTTTCAAATATTTAATTGGAGATTCACTAGATTGTGTGGCTTTTTAAATTTAAATTAACATGTTTTTTAATGTTGTTGAAAATTGAAAATAAAGACTAATACTCTTTTTGTTATGCTGTTTTTTCAATTTTTATATAATAAAATTATTAAAATAATTGAAAATTACTATGATGAGAGTCTAATGAAAAGTTAAAATAATGTTTTAATTATCGGAAAATATTCATCAATGAAATGATATATCAATCGTTAAAACGTGACTGCCAAAATTGGTGTTTATATTAGAATATGTGACTCAAAAAGATTCACATAATATAAATAATTTAAATATAATAATTTTAATTTTTATTTAAAATGCTGAAAAATTTGAATCTCCGTGAAAATTAAACAACTTTTAAACAGGTTGAGAGAGAAGCTTTCTTAGAACCTAACACAAGGTTATTTACAGTAGGTAATTAAAAATGTCCTGTTGATAACATATCATGTATAATTATAATTGTAAATACGAAATTTGTATAACTTAATATTTATATAAATAATATGAATCTTTAAGATCAATTGACAGTCGAGAGAAAAATATAGTTAACATTTGTGTTCTTCCTCTTTTTTCTCTTGATTGCGGCTTAACAAAAAATTAATTAGTATTGTTATTATTTTAAAAAGCTTTTAACGAAATGGTCCTAAGAATTAAAAAAATCTACTCGCCTATTCGTACGTAATATCTGAATATTATATTTTACTGCATTAAAATCAAGGCAATATATTTTTTTCGTTTGAAATGGTACAACTAATTATCATTTTTATAGACAATATGTTGTTATTTTTAAAGCGTACAAAGAATTAAAATATGGTTTTATCAATTATTTACACGAAATAAATGTAGTGGAATACTCAACTGTCTTTGTAATAAATCAAGCTTCCATAAAATTTTCTATGTATAACGATTTTTGTTAAATTTGTCCAGGGACTGTGTAATATAATGTTTAAGAATTAATAGTTGAAAGCGTGTATATAAAAATATTAATTAAAAGGCACAAATAAATTTTAATAAAATACTACTATCGCATTTTCTTTTAATAGAATAGTTTCCTCTTGTATCTCGTTGGATAGTTTTTTTGTTATCAAATTTTTGTTATCAGTTATTAAAAAACTGCAATTTGTTCATTAAAATTTTAAAAATCCCGGCAACACGTAATATACGTTAATATTGTAAATATTGTAAAATACGTAAAAATATATTTAAAATGCAGGAAGATGCAAAAAAATACCTTAAATTGTGAATTTGTGAATTTAAAATTAAAAGATTAAATTCAAGCGTCTTGTTAATTGGTAATTCTTTTAATTTCTGTAATTATAATGACTTGAAAAACATAATTAACAAATTTCTGAAGAAAATTACAAAATGTGTCAAAATTTCCACTTAGCTGCGTAATTTTACGCAAAAAACACGTTAACTAATTACTCTGAGCTACCCAACCCGTGCAAGCAAGGCGTATGAACGCACCATTGCATTAATTGCGCAAGTGCAATACAAATTTTTCTTTTGCGCTATTGGTTATCTATGACAGGCGCAAATTTCAAATTTCATAGATATAAATAATACGATCATTATATTTTAATTTTCTCTTTACATCAAGCAATGTCCTTTTGCAACATGAAGTTCTATTTCTTTAACATCGGAAATAGTTGAAAATACCTTGATTCTACAATTTAATTAATACTTTAAACAATTCAAATACAATATAATTGAAATCTGCAAAATGTCGGCAGCATTTTCAAAATGGCAGCTACGAGAAGGTTGCAGAAGGTATGACTGACACTATTTTATCATTAATAAGTGCTAACCTGGATTTATTTTCACACTATAATGTTATAATTCCAAAGTGAAATTGCATGTTACCCTGTAAAAATATGAATAGCTTTCCCTAACGTCATATTAAAATAAAATAGTCATTAAATTGCATTGCTGAGCATCTTGTGGATTCTACAATTTCCCTTTTTTTCTCTAATTTCGTTATCTAAATATATCTACAAAGATGAAATTGCATGGCTTTTAGATATTTTGTGAATTTAAATTCCAGATGTGTATTTTAATTAAATATTCTCATGGCCCTGATAATGATCCAGCATTTGTCGTTTTTTAGGAATTAGGCGATTTAAGAGCTTCAGCTCTTAAGAATTTCACAAATATCCAAGTGGATGAGTCCAACATCCTTACATGGCAAGGACTTATTTTACCAGTAAGTAAATTATTAATGAATAATTAGTTTTACATTCTAACCTCTATCAAATTATAACACTTCCTTTGTAACACGAATGAGTCTTTTTCCGTTAAAAATAATCTACAGAATGACTCACACACTGATTTTTTTTCATTTCATGTTTTTTAATTGTCAATTCATTAGATTTATTTGCAAAATTATAGGCAATTTAATGGGTGTGTCTTAGATTTTTTAATTATAAAATAGTACTTCTGTTTGTTTAGAAGTTAAATAATTTATTGTTAGTTTTTCTTTTTGTAGTGATTTCTAGAAACTTCTATAAGTCATGAAATATGAGTTTATAATGAGTTATAATGAGTTTATTCTACTTATGAAGAAATGAGTACTTTTTAACTGAAAACACTTATTCTTTAAATCATTCTTTAAATCATTGTTTAAATGTATTTTTTTATATTTCTTTGGATATGAGCTTTTGGTTTTACTATTATTATTATTATATTTTGTATCATTGTATGTTATTATTATTATTAATGTAATAAATTAATTAATGTAATAAATTAATTTATTTATGTAATAAATCAACTTTGATTAAAACAAATTAATTTCTTTCTTCTAGGATAATCCACCTTACAATAAAGGTGCTTTTCGTATAGAAATCAATTTCCCAGCCGAGTATCCATTTAAACCTCCAAGAATCACATTTAAGACAAAAATATATCATCCAAATGTTGACGAAAAAGGACAAGTTTGTTTACCGATCATAACAGCTGAAAATTGGAAACCAGCAACCAAAACGGATCAAGGTTGGTCTTTCTTTCAATCCAACATTTTGTAAAATATAATATTTAATTTTAATTAATTTATTTAATTAAAAGTCTTGAAATGTAATTTAATTAAATTTATCAGACTTCCTTGAGTCATTTTTTATTTTAAGGTTTTATGTATGTGAGTATTATTTATGTTTATTTCATGTTTATTTTTTACATGTTTTATAAGTTTTCGCATGTTTATTTCCAAATCGATTGCAATAATAGAAACAATAATTAAATATAAAAATAATAATAAATTCTTTTCTATTTAGTGATCCAGGCATTAATAGCATTGGTAAATGATCCCGAACCCGAGCATCCACTTCGGGGCGATTTAGCAGAAGAATTTCTTCGAGATAGAAGAAAGTTTTTTAAAAATGCCGAAGATTTTACAAAGAAGCACGCAGAGAAAAGGCGGGAAACATCATCGGCTGACTAACCATGATTAGCCTTATGCACCAAGACGCCTGATCAGAAGTTAAATCAGGCTCAGATCCATTGTACAGGTCTACATGCAAATTATGATATTTATATTCAAATTAAGATTTAAAACGGAACAAAAATATTAATTGTAATAAATAACATACGGTATTGTACATTAGCGGAAAAAGTGTTGCAAATTCTCTTGAAAACCTTTAGAACGATGTATTATTTCATTGTTTTACTAAGTTTCTTCAAACTGATTATTTATTTATTGCGTTAAAAAGCAACAAACTCCTACTTCGTAGTCTAGAAAAAAAGAAGTATAAAAGAGTGACGATCTTTTCAATGAGTTTTACACATTTCCTGAAATTGTGAAAATAATTTCGCATTTTTTTTTATACGTACCATTTACTTTGTTTTTTTTTCGTGAAAAATAATGAAAGCTTTTTTCAGGGAACAGTTGTGCAATTGTGTATAGATCGTGGCCCAGTTCTCGAGAGCCAAAACTGTTTGCGTGCTTACATGTCCTGTTCGATAAGTATAGAGATGTTCTCAAAATTTAATTGAATAATAGAATTGTAGTTGTATTTCCTAAGAGTTCAATTTGGTAAATTGTGCCGAGCATTAAACAATAAATAGACTATTTTAGATATTTGCGAATATAATCGAAAGAACTGAGCTCGCAAGCATTTCGTATTTTTTGTTTAAATCTGTCAGATAAATAAAGAAAAAAAAAGTCAAGATCGATTGTAAGAATTACTAATCGTAAGTGTACTGTCAAAATCGTTAAATAAACTTTTTTAAAAAAGTTATGACAATATATTTTTAGCCATTGTTAATATCTTTATTTTATCTTTATATTATCTTTATCTTTTTATTTTTAGTAAGAAACGCACTGCCTGAAATAAAAATTTAACTTCTATAGAAAAATTCCATCTTTTTTCGAAACTGAATTTTATAGTGAAAACAAATAAATAATAAAGCAAATAAATAATAAAGCAATAAATAATAAAGTAATAAATAATAAAGCAATAAATAATAAATAATACAGCAATAAATGAAACGGTAGAATTAATAATCAGTAGAAATTGTATTTAAAGTTAAGATATAATTTGCGAAAATTAATAATTGATATGGAAATGATTACATTTTGAATAAAGCTACGTTTTGATAAGATATTTACAAATCTTGTCGAGAGATAATTAATATAAAAAGACTTTTTTAAAAGGATTACAGTAGTACGAAACGCTTAAAGGCACGACTTGTTGCTGTGGTACAAAAATACAAAACAAAAACCAAATATACTACGTATATGGCCAAATTTTCACAAATATGCAGGTATTTATATAATTTGTCGAAAAGCTATTATAACATAGCCATACTTCGAATAAATATCTTATTTATAATTATAATAATAGTATAAAAATTATGTTAAAGTTACAATAAATTGGTGAAAAACAGTGAACAATCATAATAATGTTATTGGATATTTTTAGTCTAATGGTGTGCCTCACAGAGTCACAAGTCTTTAAATATTCAATTACAGTCGTTATTACATGATTCTGACCGAATAAAAAACTCGCGCTTGCTGCAATCTCGACTTTAAATTGTTTTATCTTTGCATTCAAAAGAAAAAAAAAACTTTAATCGATTTTCCTCCATTTCTAAAGTGCCATTAAGAAATTAAAATCGTACAGTGCAACGAAGGCAAAAAATGTAATCTCTTTCACTTTACAGTGTTTATAAAAACAAAGAGTGCTGAAACCATTAATCTAATATTGAACAAAAATAAAATCTTTACAAAATGCAAATAAGAGCGCAAGGTCTACAAATAAATAACAATCACTTTATTTCAAATAAATTCTTACAGAACCAACAAAATGATTATTCGTAACGCGACAATTTTTCAGCACTCTATAGATAAAATGATTTACAAACTTTTATTAAAGTACTTTCTTAAGTCGTCAGTAAGGTTGATTCACTTTTTAAAAAATTGCATTGTCAATTTGCAAATTGCATTGTCAATTTACAAATTACATTGTCAATTTGCAAATTGCATTTGCTTTATAATAAAGCTCTTCAGATTTTAAGACAAGGCCTTAATTTAAGATCTTGCAATGTCTTAAGTTTTTTACAGTAGGAACTAATGATTGAGAGACACTATTATCAGCACCGGGAATGTTTTTGTAAAAAAAAAGGTACCACAAAGTTCTCCCAGTTTACAAAATAGTATTGTTTTTAAAAATTGTAACGTTTTCGGATTCACCGGGTGTATTAAAACTTAGCACTTTGTTAAATCACTGTAAAGTGGCAGAAGAGTTGTTTGTTACAAGTCACACGTATTATTTTATACACAAAGTTAGTTTACCAATGGGAGTCGTGTAAAAAAGTCACACAGTCTGTGGCTACTTGAGATTTGTTAAAGTAGAGTGCAGCATTTCGTTTCCTTTTTGCGTTCACTTGCTTCCCCTTGGTTTTCGTGTGCTTTGCGAGCAGCTATTGCACGCATCAAGTCAAAAAATACCTGCAAAATCAATAATAATGTAATAACAATCGAAGAAATTTTTTTAAAAATTTATTAATTTTAAACTCAATTTTCTAATTATTTATTCATTATCAACATTTATTGAGAATCGTAATTTTCTTAATATTGTTATAAAAAAAATAAAAATTGCATCTATCTTTAATAGAATAAAAATTGCATCTATCTTTAATAGAATAAAAATTGCATCTATCTTTAATAAAATAAAAATTCATTAATGGATAAAAATAATGGATGCAAAATTTATTTTATTTATATTGTTAAAAATGTTTGTTATTAATAGCACTTGTTTTTAATGCACTAGCTTTTCTAAGACTGGTTTTAATTAATTTAAAAATTAAACAAAATTATACAAAATTATAATTATAGCTTTTCTAAGACTAGTTTTAATTAATCTAAAAATTTAAAAAATTATACAAAATTATAAAAAATTATACAAAATTATAAAAATTATACAAAATTATAAAAAATGATAATACTTAAAAGTTATAAAAATTAAAAAATGCCTGAAAGTATGCAAATTTTAATTACAAATTGTATGCAAATTACAAAGTTATTTTCTTATTACATTAGAAAATGACTGCAATTTTTACAAAAAGGATTTGTAAAATTTTTCTAGAGGAGAATAATTTAAAATGTTCCAGTAAATGACTTTAAAAGTACTACTTTTGTAAGTGAAAACTTACTACATTTGTAAGTGACATCTAAAGTGTGAAAAAATGCACATTGAAAAAATGCACATAAAAGCACAAACATTAAAGGCTGAAAAGTGAATTGCGTTGACAAACACATGCTGTATGAAAGCATTAAAATTCAAACTTATATGAAATTAAAATTATTTTTTAAATTCAATTGGTATAACAATAAAAACGTTTCAGACTTCTCTGGGACACTAAAAATTAGCTTTTTATAAAAAGAAAAACAAAAAGCTTTTTATGAACAAATTCAAAATAGCTGCTCATCTTTTTAAAAGCTTTACAAAATTTAAACAAAAAAATGTACATAATTATTAACACAAAATACAAATACGATTGATGAATTAAGCAGTGCCAAAATATTTAGTGACCAAATTTTAAGTAGTGACAAAATTTTAAGTAGTGCAAAATTTTAAGTAATGACAACATTTTTAGTGACAAAATTTTAAGTAATGACAAAATTTTTAGTGACAAAATTTTAAGTAATGACAAAATTTTTAGTGACAAAATTTTAAGAAGTGACAAAATATTAACTAGTGAACAAATATTAAATAAACTAGATTCGTTACATTCAAATAGTTAAAAATTAGTTTTTAAAAAGAGAAAAACAGTTTTTTTGGAGTGGGTACGATTAGAAAGCAGAAACTGCAAATTTAACTGTTTCTGGAGCTAATGTTAGATTGATTACATTTTTTAAATGTCATAAAACTCAAATATTTGTATGGCGAACCTATAGAATAATGCACTTCTTTTTCTTCCTCTTTGCTCGATCCTTTCCACGACCATTACTCGCCGATTTGTCCTCAATTTTGCGTGACCGTATCTCACGCATCAAGTCGAAAAATACCTGAAAATGCGCAATCCATGCAATTTCTAAAAGCTCGAAATAAATCATATTACCTAAGAGCGATGCGCCGCCCACAAAAGCTTTATTTTATCTTCCTAAACTTACATGCATTGCATTTTCCTATTAATTGCTTAATAACTATCACTTGCCTAATAACTATCAATTGCCTAATAACTATTAATTGCCTAGCAACTATCAATTGCCTAATAACTATTAATTTATATGTTTCAACTAATTGTTCTTTTTTCAACTATTTCTTTCAATCGGACAACATTTTAGCTATTCATTCTTTTATCAGTAATTATTAATTCATTCATCTTCCATCAAGTAAGAAGTTTAAGTTATTAAAATTTTTTAAAAAGTACAAAGTAAAATTTTTTAAAACGTACAAAGTAAAATTTTTTAAAAAGTACAAAGTAAAATTTTTTAAAAAATACAAATTAAAAATTTTTAAAAAGTACAAAATAAAAATTTTTAAAAAGTACCAATTAAAAATTTTTAAAAAGTACAAATTAAAAATTTGTAAAAAGTACAAATTAAAAATTTGTAAAAAGCTCAAATTAAAAATTGTAAAAAAAATTAATAATTTGTAAAATTATTATTTGTAATAATTTGTAAAAAGTACAAATTAAAACAAAAATTTGTCTTTCATCGTATACTTCCATCAAAACACAGTAAATCAAATTTTGAATTCGTGTATAAAAACTAATAGAAAAAAGTATGAATATACACTTTCAAAACTGGAAACGAAAAATTGCAATAGAGATACGTTTCGACTGGATCATTTTTTGTACTTTGTTTTCTGTTTGAAGATGCTTATTTTGATTGATTTATCATTTATATTTTTGGTGACGAAGCAAGCTTAGAGATCCAACTTGAAAGAGTGGAAAGAAAGTGCGCCTTCATCACATTTACATAAAAAAGCGAAAAGTGACAACATTTATAATTATACAGAAAAGCGTTCAAATATAAAGAACTTGCATATATAATAGATCGATAAATGAGACTCGTTTGACTGTAGAAAAAATAGTTTGACTGCAGAAAAAGCAGTCAAACTGTAGAAAAAATAGTTTGACTCTTTCCGTAAAAGAAACAGATTCAATTTGGATAAAAGTCTCACCTTATCGACATTTTCTTTCGTCTTTGCACTTGTTTCGACATAAGGAACTCCCCATTGTTGCGCTCTAGCCTGAGCTTCAGCTAATGACACTTTTCTTTTTTCCTGGAGATCACTTTTGTTTCCCACTAACAAAAAGGGAATGTTTTCGTCGTTTTTTACTCTAAGAATTTGTTCCCTGCGCAAACAAATTTTCAATTTAATTATTGGTGTCAATATTCTTAATCAGCTCTAATTACAATCAATACAAACTTAAATACAAAATATATACAATACAAAATACAAACTTACCTACTGTGAAACTTACTTACTAAGCAATTAAAAACTTTCATATACAAATGTAAATCTTCTTTTATTTTGAAAACTGAGTCTTGTTTTATTTTGAAAACTGAGTCTTGTTTTATTTTAAAAACTGAGTCTTGTTTAGAATTTTGTACATTTATTTGTTGCTTCTTCAAAACTATTTTTGGAATAAACTAGATTTACCTGAATTCTTGTGTGGCTTGAAAACCGTCGTCTTCTGTAATTGAAAAGACACAAAGAAATCCTTCTCCACTTCGGAAATAGTTATCTCTAATAGCTGCATAATCTTCTTGTCCAGCTGTATCTAAAATATCTATTTGTACTTCATCTCCGTCTAAAACAACTGTCTTCCTGTAAGAATCAGCTTTTGTCGGCTCGTAATCTTCTACAAACTGAAATTATGATTTTCGTGATTAAATTAAAATCTTGATTATTTAAAATATAAATTAAAATATCATAAATTAGAATATAAATTAAAAAATTGTCACGATTACAATGCTTCCTCTATAAGGAAGCAATATAAAATAAAATAGAAATTAAAATATCATAAATTAAAATGTTGATAAATTAAAATTGCGATAGATAAATTACAATCTTCGTAAATAAATTAAAGTTCTCGTAAATAAATAAATATTTGCATAATTAAATCAATATTTTGATAGATAAATTACAATTTGAATAGATACAAATCTTATCAGGTAAATTAAAAAATGAATAATTCGATTCATTTTTTATATTTCTCGTTTAAAGAAGCAATTTCAAGAGTCAATGTCATTAAAATTACTCCTTATTAGATAAACGACTATGAAGTAATAGGTTATTAAACTTTGATTCTGTACAAGGAATTTGATATTCCACCCACACACCTCGGCATACATGAATTGTAGAGTGAGAGCAGATTTTCCAACACCTCCACTTCCAACCATAATTATTTTGTGCAACGCCTGAGTAGCACCTGGTTTCTTCGACATTTTTCTTGTGCTACAAAAAAAATAACATCAGAATTACAGGAAAAACAATAGTTAATTACTAATTTATCTTTTTGTTAATTCCCTAAAATGTCATTGATAAGAGTTGCTGATAAATAATCTATATTATATTGCTTTCTTGTAAACCAATTTCAACATAATTTTAATTTAACAAAAATACTTTCCTTTATTTTTTATTCAATTCAAAATTGAAAAGAATGTTTAATTCAAAAATATATCTTTATGCTTGAATTAAATTCATTACGTTCAAATAATTCTGAACATAAAATTCTTATTACATTCAAATAATTCTGAAAATAAAATTCTTAAATAATTCTGAAAATAAAATTCTTATTAAATTATTCTGAAAATAAAATTCTTATTTGTAAATGAAATTATTCTGAAAATAAAATTCTTTTTAAATTAAATTATTCTGAAAATACAGAAGTTATGAGAAAGAATTGCATAGCATAAAGACGTTTATTCAGCAAAATATTAAACATTTTATCTCCCAAGTTTTGTGTTATAGTTTAGATTCTGATTCAAGAAACATGCATGTGAAGAATTATTCACCACGTGAGAATGAATGAATAATTTTAGATAGAGAATGAATCGAATATGCGATAATTTTCATTTCCTTTTTCAATCAATTGAAAATTGAGAAAGTCTCAAATTTTTAAATTTATTAACAAAAACTCAAAGCAATAGAAATTTCAATTGGTCCAAATTTTTACAGTTAACATAGAAGAAAACAGCAAGGAAATGAGAATTATTTCCCACAAATTTGAACGATGATGATTTAGATTGATTCGCGAGATGTGTAAATTCTCTGTGAAGAAACTGTATTACTTGCATTAGTTGCCATTAGTGTTAAGAAAGGCAGGATATGGAAATTAACTTGTCAGTGTGAGAAATCTCTAGTAAAGGGTCAAGTGTAGTTAATTATACAGAACAAGCAGAGTTACTTTAGTCTCAATTGTAGACTATCTCTACTACGCGATTGATACAATTTTTTTTCATTCACATTGTCTACTGGAGCATTAATTCATTAGAGACAAGAAATTAACGAGTTCAACCCATATCCATGGAATACAATAATTTAACAAACATATATTAAAGAAAAACTACATGGAAAAAGAAGAAAAAATTATGAAAATAATTATGAAAACGAATTATGAAAATGACAAAAATATGTCAAAATACGATAAAAACAATGCTTCCTATGAGGAAGCAAAACGAATAAAACCGGTGAAAACCGAAAGAAAAATACAAAAACAAAGCTAAAAACAAGAGAAGACCTGTGCAAAAGATGAAAAACACGGAAAGCTGTAAAAGAAATAAGAAATAAAGCGTGCAAAATGTCAATATTCTCGAGAAAATCCAGCAATAAATATTTCACTTACTATACTAAATCGATCGCTCTAAAACTAGTTAAAACATTCGATAAAAAATCAACAACGAGAACTAAAACAAAGTCGGTGAAAGGAGTTATATAAATCAAGATATCTTTTGTAATCTACAAACTTAATGAAAGTAATTCAAAAACGACTCCGATTCAAAAATGAGTCTCTATGTCCTTAAAAAAATATAACCTTAAATTTAAAAATAATAAAATGAACATTACCACTTTAATTCGTAACACCAAATATCAGAAGGTTCTAAAAAATGTACTAAACGGTCTAAACGTCACTTTCGACACCTGTCACATGCTCAAGAAACAATAAAACGTCCTATTTGTTAATTATACTAAACTTTCTGTCAAGAAATAAAAGTTTTTGAACTTGCCGTAAGTTCAGGATAATATGAACTTTCAAATCCAATTCACACGCACTTTCTTTTTCCCAAATATTCTAAGAATGAAAGAAAACGTTCTTTAAAGTTTGATTTATTTCATAATTAAAAGTTAAGTAGTGATAATTAGTTTGAAGATTATAAGGGCGGATGCGAGAAATGAATAATGAAAAAGGCGGTGCCGCGGTGTCGTGTAATATCTTTCGATGTGTGCTTTGTGCATATCGATTCACATTTCTCTTTCGTAGAGTAAACCGGTTGAAAAGCAGGAAAAATCTTCACTAACTACTATCTGAATGATGACTTTGTAGTAAATACCTTTCAAAGACAAATCACAATGAAAACCTCTTGTATGTATTCACAACTCACGACTGCCGTCACGCGTTGATTCACTCGACTGGCAAATTCCGGTAATACAACTACAAAATCAACAGAAATGTACAGACTTTTACCTTTGAATGTAGTTTTTCTACTGTAAATACATACTACTGTCAAGTACTGTTTGTTTCTGATACTGTTTTGCTCATGCGCATATTCCAATGCGCAGTAATTTTGAGGTTATGTTGTCATCCATCCCTTTCAAAGAGGTTATCACAACAAAACGCAAAAACAAACAATTTGTACGAAAGTTTAGTCTTTTAATCACCTTTTACTTGTTTTTAACTGACTTGGATTATTAATTTCAATAACTAATTGGAAATGTGAACCAAAAAATTCAATTTTTGACAGGAAGTTTTGGAGTGTTTTGTTTTTTATTTATTCAGAGTGCGATTGTTTATTTTTTTTACAAGAAGCAATAATTGTAATACAAAAAATAGCTACAGTACTATTAATAATTACAAAATATAAAACACAAGTGAATACAAAACATAGTTCATAAACATAATATGTAGATGAATGTAATAATTAATTAGAAATAAGTGGAATAAAAGTACTAAATGTAATACAAGTGTAACTCTTGATATTTTAACACAAGTGGCTATAAATAATAACAATAAAATACAAAACTGTAAACAATAATATTAACTAAAACGAATTCGTAGCAAATGAATAATTGAAGTAATTAACCGATATTCCTACAATGACTATAAATTTAATAAAGAATATGAATATTTAATAAAGATGTTTATAAAAGTGTTAATTATCTAAAAATAAATTTTATTTATTTGACTCAATGAAGACAATTCCGACATATTATTTTTGATAAAAGAGCCAAAAATGAGCAGCGTTAAATTAGAAGTGCAATGGTCCCCGATTCATTCAAACAAGTACATTACCTGGGGAACTGAGATATTTTTATACGAGATATCACCAATCAAAGAAACTGTCAGACCTTCGTGTATTAAAGTTTCTGAAACAACAACTGCCTACTTACTTGCTACAAACACTAGTCATCATTATGTCAAATGTATTGATATTTATCCTCAAGCTGAGCCGGATATTTTACTTGCTGTAGGACAAGCAAATGGCAAAGTTGTATTGACAACTTTTGGTCCAACAGCATTCGATTCTTTGGGATTAGTAGGAAAGGAATTTGGTATGTTTTTCTAAAAAAGGACTCAATTTTAACATTTTATTGAAATAAATATTAAATAATGAAATTAATTTTAAGTAATAAAATTAATAATTAAATAATAAATATTAAATAATATTAAAATTAATAAATCAATTTATAAATAAATTTTAATATTTTATATTATTTATAAATAAATTTTAATATTTTAATCTTATTTTTGAATTCATCAGTTATTTGATTATCCAATTCTGAATCAGTTTTAATGTCAAATTTAAACAAATTTTCATTTAAATTGGCAAATATTTCGAAAAACAAATTGACAGTTTTACAAGATAATAATTCATTGTTTATGTTTTTAGCTCCAAAACACGCAAGGCAGTGCAATGTTGTCGCCTGGAATCCAGTAGATCCAAACCTGTTAGTTTCTGGATTAGATAAATATCGCACCGATCATTCGGTTCTTCTTTGGGACGTTTTAAGAAGTCCTTCAAGTTCAGATAGAACACATCATTATGGAACATCTCAATCAGACTCGATAAGACCTGTAGCAGAGGCTGGTGTTTCCGAAACTGCACACTCTCTCGCTTGGTTCAATAATGAACCAAAATGTTTAGTTGTTGGTGTAAATAATAAACAGTTGAAGATCATTGACTTCAGAGGTAACAGAACTCTATTGTTTTAGAGTTTTGACTCCGCTACAAACGAAAAGAATTAAAAACGAAAGAATTAAATTAAACGAATTAAGAATTAAAAGAATTAAGAATTAAAAAGAATTAAGAATTAAAAAGAATGAAGAATCAAATTAGAATTAAAAAGAATTAAAAAGAATGTAGAATTAAATTAGAATTAAAAAGCATTAAGAATTAGATTAGAATTAAAAAGAATGAAGAATTAAAGAACTTTAAAATGAAAAAATACCTGCTTTATTAATTTCGAATGATTTTGATTCGCAGATTCGGTTAAAGTCGTTAATACGACTCCGACCAAGGCTGTTTATAGTTTAGCTGTAAATCCACACAACGACTATAATTTGCTTTCGCATGTAGATAATCAAATTACAATTTGGGACACTCGCTATTTCGAAAAACCTGTCCTCACATTACCACAGAATAGACAAGTGACGAAAGTTTTGTGGTGTCCAACAAGAAACAATTTATTAGGCTCTCTACAAAAAGATTCAGGTACGAAAATGTAATTATTAGCTATTATTATTTTAATTTCTTGAATACAAAAATTGCTTCAAAACTTAAAAAAAAATTGAAACCTTAAAACTTTTAAAATTGTTTAAAGCTTGAAGCAATTTTGAAAATCTTTATAAAATTGACTAACATTTATGATTATAATAACGATAATTAATAAAACGAATGTCCATTTCTCTAAAAGGAGCCCTATATCTTCATGACATACAACAATGTGGACCTGGTGATGACACGGAACCCGGAGTATTGGAAAGAACGATTGTACCACCCTGGACAAATCCCACAAGTTTTTCTTGGCATCCGAAACACGTTAATAGACTTTTAGGCATTTCTCAGCAAGGTATTTTCATTGTTAATGTAAAAATGCAATTGTTAATATACAATCTTGTTCACATAAAATTCTTTTTGTTACAAAATTCATTAAAAGTTTATTCAATTCGAACTAATTGTAATTTCAATTTTTTCTTGAATTGTAATTTCAATTTTTTCTCAAATTTTAATTTCAATTTTTTCCCAAATTTTAATTTCAATATTTTCTTAAATTTTAATTTCAATTTTTTCTTAAATTTTAATTTCAATTTGTTTCAATCAATAATACTTTATTTCATTGTGTGTCCTTTAATTTGTTTCAATTACAAATAGGTTTTAATTTAAATTAATTTTATGAATTTCGAATTTATCACTCGATCAATAAATAAATTATTTTAAATTTTAGGTTTGACGGATTATACAGTCTGCGAAAGGATAACTTTAAATTGGTCCACTCGTTCACATCTCGTTTGGAATCATGCAACAAAAGCATTTAAATATATTTGTAGTGGTGATAGTATTTATAAAGCATTCGATGATATTTCAATTCTAACGAAGACACGTGCAATGAACGAATATGGTTTAATTGTAAATAGCAAAATTTTAAAACGAATATTCAACTAACAACTTTTTCAAATTTTATTTTATTTTTTACAAACATCTCATTGTCATTATATAATCACTAAAATCAATCTCTGTTAATTATTATACATTAAGTATTATTATAATATAATAATTGATAGACTTAATAATAATAATAATAATAATAATAACTTAATAATAACAACAATAACAATAGTATATTATACAATTATATATTATTATAATTGTATATTATAGAATTATTATTCACACGTTGTAATGTTTATATTTATTTTAGCCAGACTTATCACAAAACGGAGAACTAGCAGAAAACGAAACCTTAAAAAATCTTTGGCAATGGCTCTGTTTAAGTCAATCGTTAGTAGAAGATGGAACAATTCCAAGTCCAGACAATAAACATCCAGGAGTTAGGTAAATTTTGCTACATAATAATTTTCAAGACTCAACTTTATTTTCTAGTCTTCGTCAAACTTCGTCTTTTAGTTAACATCATTTTTTAATACTGTATTTGTTTTGGAATTTTAATATTGATGCAAAATTAATTTTACATTGCAAAATAATGCAAGGACACTAGTTTGAATTTAAATATACATAATAATTTGAACACGATGAATCAATAAATTAAACAATTTATAATAGAATGGTCTTGAACCTCGATGGGCAAAATGCAAGCAATGGATTTTTAAAGTCTGAGCCAGTTCACCGACCGTGGACTGACATCGGTTCAAATCATACTGCAAAAATTTATAGGTAAGTCGATGGTTGATTATAATTTAAAGTTAATTAATTAACATTTAAGTAGCATTTAAGTAGCATTTAAATAAAATTTTATAAAATGTTTAATGAAAGTAATATTCATTATCAACCGCCAAGTGACAAATTTAAATTTTTATTAATAATGTATAATAATAATAATAATAATAATAACAATAATAATAATAACAACTATTATTATTATTATTTATTTATTTTAGTTATTAATAATAATAACAACTATTATTATTATTATTTTATTAATGATATATTATAATAATAATGTATAATAAATAATATTAACAGTGTATTAATATATTTTCATGTTTTTCGAAATACAGGTCTCCAGATCGGGACAAAGCTTTGCAATTATGTGGCTGGCGATTTGAAAAAGATACAAATGCTCCGTACAGTAATTTATTTATTGAAAGATTGGAAAAAGAAGGTGCTTATTCTAGAGCGACTGCTATTTCCGTTTTCAATCTGTGTCTGCGACAAGCAATTGACATTCTCAATAGAGGTGCCACCAAAATGCCTGAATCAACAACAATAAATTTAAGTATCGTCGCAATGGCCTTGTCTGGTTTTTCCGAGGACAGAAACAGTATGTGGAGGGAACTTTGCCTAAAATCCAGGTCTCAATTATCCGATCCTTACCTCAGAGCAACCTTTGCATTTTTAACCGCTGACAATGATTCTTACGAAAATGTACTTGTAAGTTCGTTTTACGGTTTATAATTCAATTTGCTAATTTGCTAATCATCTTTATTAAACTCATTTACAATTTTTTGTACATTTTTAATTCTTTTAACTTTTAATAAATGTTAATGGAATTTAATTAATTTATAATTAATTCATTTATGAATTCATTTATGAATCCATTTATTAATTCATTTATGAATTCATTTATTAATCAATTTATTAATTTTTTTGTTAATTCACTTATTATTTAATTTATTAATTTATTTTGCTTCCTCATAGGGAAGGCTTGTTTTAATTTATTTATTAATTCATTGAGTGAATAAATGTTATCAAATCTTAGATTTTCAACAAACATGAAGATTCAGAAAACATTTTAATTTTTCTAGAATGAAAATGGAATGGCTGTGGAAGATCGAGTAGCATTTGCATTAATGTTTTTGTCAGACAGTAAACTTTACGATTATTTAAAGAAATTGACACAAAAATTAAGAGAAGAAGGAAATTTGGCTGGTTTTCTAATTACAGGTTTATATTCATTCGTTTTCATTAAATTTTGTTTTCATAGAGTAATATAAAGATAATTTTAGGTGCCAGTTTGGAAGGAATTCAATTACTGAATAGGTACCTCGAATTAACTGGCGATGTACAAAGTTGCAGTCTTATTGCAATTAGATCTCTACCTCCAAGTTTATTACAAGAAAATCAAGTCCAAGTGTGGATAGCAAGGTATTTTTTTTAATGAATCTGATTATTCTATCATATTTTTATTCTAATAAAAAATATATTGTTTTAACCAAAGGCCTACTAAAATATTACTGTTTATATTGTTTTTAATTATGCTCATTATTTATTTTATTTTGGTTTATTTATTGTAGATATTTATTGTAGATATTTTTGTAGATATTTTTTTTTTATTGTAGATACAATAAATATATTTATTGTGTCTTTGTTATTTATTCTTAGTAATTTTTCACAACTTTTCTTAAATTTTTTTTTAGTTTTTTTTTTGTTTTAGTTTCTTTTTTAGTTTAAGTTTCTTTCTTGCTTCCTCATAGGGAAGCATTTATTTGTTATGCTTTGTATTTATTAGACAACTTTCTGACATAATCCTCTTCTTGCCAAGTTATTGTTAATCAAAATGTTTCTTTCTTTTCACAAATGTTGAATTTATTAAAATACAAATATTCGATGAAAAACCCAGTTACAGAGGATTGCTCGATGCATGGAAAATGTGGAATCAAAGGGCGCATTTTGACATTACAATGAGAGCATCCACGAATGAAAAACCTCCTCAACAAGTTTATATTTCTTGCAATTTTTGTGGAAAGAGTATATCCTCTTTTATGCAGGGCCTCAGTAGAGCAAGAGGCCCTTTCGGTAGATTAGGAAACACGTCGAATAAGCTGAAGGTATGTTTCTAATATTTAATTTGCTTCTTTCAGTGTTAGCTTTCTGTATAAATTGTCTATAATATATATATAAATTGTTGTACCTTGTAAATCTTTATTTGTCAATAATATTCTTTACATTGATAATTTTCCAAATTTTGTCATTAATCCACATTATTTTTCATTTTAGGTAACATATGTACGTGCTAACAAACTCATTTTTCAAAATTATCCTAACACTAAAATACTAACGTTATATAACAAATATAATGTAAAACGTCTCATGCAAAAAATCATTCAAAATCTTCATAGAGTGCAGATACGTTCTCATTTTCGGACTAATAATTTCATGATCATTTTAATGACGATAAGTGCATTTTGTCAAAAGTTTAGATTGAAGAAATTAAGCTACATATATTTAAATTATATTTTATAGATGTCCGCATGCCCTGGATGTAGAAAACCTTTGCCTAGATGTGCCATTTGTTTAATGCATATGGGAACTGTCAGTGGATTGCAAATGACAACGAATGCAAGTAGAAACGAAGATGATAGCAAATTAACTGAATTTAATAATTGGTTTACTTGGTGCCAAACTTGCAGACACGGTGGTCATGCAAATCATATAACGCATTGGTTCAAGTACGTATTAAAAAAATACTTTTTGACTTGTTAGGTCAACAAAATCAATTTTGTTCAAATTAAAATAAATTCGATTAACGAGAATAGAAACCGTTAAAATAGACATAAAGTTACAAAGTGTTTTGTTAAAAAATGTACTATTATTATATGAAAAAATATTATTATATGAAAAAATTGATATTTTTTAATAGAATAATTCATAAATTTAATTTAATTCTACGTGTGATTTTTTACAGACAACACTCTGAATGTCCAGTTACGTCTTGCACCTGCAGGTGTTTTTCACTGGACGCTTCCTGTAAAGCAGGAGTTGGAATTTCTTAATTTATACTGTACATTAATTTATCATTAACATGACATGATAAATTTAACTTTAAATAAAATTTTAATTTTTAAAGAAAAATGCAATATTTATGATATTTCCTTTATAAAATATCGACTGCATATCTCGAAATTCAGATGAAGAGCAACTAGAATAATATTATAAAAGAAATTCTAACCTATAGTAAATAGAAATTTAAATCTAATTTAAAATAAAATCAATTGCAGGGAAAGGATTGAACATTTCAACAATGGCGAGTACAAAGTAAAATTTTTAGATAAATTCAAATTGTATCGATAATTATTTATTAAAAAATAGGACATTTTAACGATTTACATTAATAAATGTTTAAAATAACTTACAAAATATAAGTAAACTTCCAAGATAAAGAGCTATTAAATAATTTACTTTTAAAATAATGTGTTAAAAGAACTGGCATGCTTCATCAATACGCCACTTTTTGTCTCCAAGCAAATTTCCAAGTACTAAACATTCATTATAGTTCGCAGGACCTGTTTGATGGAAAAATTACGTTAATTTATTATTAAAGACAAATAAAAACGTAATGTGGTAGGTTCAATTACTTACTGAAATTTGAAGTCATTTCAGGTGGAAAAACTACAAACGATGAAGATAACAGTGTTGAATTGGATTTAACTGTTCCTACAACTTCTAAATAACCTTCCGCATTTCCATCAATTGGTTCTGGTAACGTTATATTAACTTTCATATCGTCCGTTGTTAGAAGTTCAATAAATTTACCATTTGGATTCACCTGAAATCGAGTGATGAAATGTTAAAATAAAATATGTTATGTTAAAATAAAACAAGATATGACAGAAAAGAAATTCTATGTATATGTGAATAAATTAAAAACCAACAAATGCTTATAAATATTAATTTAAATTACAATATTATTTTACAGATATTGGATAGGATAAAGCAATACTTGTATTGATATAAGTATATGGCATGAATACTTTTTAGAGGTTAGAAGCTTAGTTTCTTTTAAAATAAAAATCTACCAACTTTATAATAATTCGAGGCAAATTTAACAAAAATTGAATATACTTTCAATAATCTATGTAAATTATCAATCAATTAATTAATAAACTCAGTAAATAAGTTATGATTAATTCATGAATATAATTTGATAAGTATTCTTACCGTTACAATTTTACCAAGTAGGGTAACTTCCTCGCCAATGTTTTGGGGTAATTCTTGTCCACGGACTCGTTTGTTAACCATTTTTGTATTTTATTTCGTAAGGAACTTTATTTATTAATAAGTTAATAACCTTTTTAATGTTTTTTACAATAGTCAATGACAGTAAACAAAGCACGATTCAGCACAACTGTTCCCGCGTTTTTACTAGCAGACGAAAAAATAAAGATGGCTGTACCTCATGTTGTACATTGTTAAATTATTTTCTTCTTCAAGTATAAAAATATTGATTACAGGTATTTTTCATGTTATAAAATAAGAAAAATCTAATTTATTTATTCACGTATGTTATCTTTTCGTTTTTTTAAAAACTAATCAATTATTTAATTAACTTTGAATAAAAACTAACTTCAGAGTTTACTTCCTGAATCTAACTTCAGAGTGTTATTAAGACACCTGATTGGTGGATATTTGCGCGCAATTTTAAAACAGTTTTCAAAAATAAAAGATGTAAATACCTTTTCCTTTTATTTAATTGTTAAAAAACTAAATGTTGATTGTTGATAAGAATTAAAGCAACAATTTTTCGATAAGAAAAGTAATTATATTTGTACTATTTTTTAACAGGCCAGTTACAAAAAATAGATGAAGATCAAAATAACTTTTCTATCTTAAACAATTATGTACATATTTTTCATATTTTAATATTATCACTGTTTCACAATCATTGATTACTATCAATTCCAAGTCTGTCTTTTCATCAAATAGAATTATAATCATTTTAAGTTGCTGCCACTAAATCACATTGTGTTTTTACATCTTATAAACTTCATACTTTCTTTTACAGTTACTTCATACTTTAATTCTTTACAAGCATATTTCTTTTAAAGAATATTTAAAGAATTGTTAAATCACACATTCATAACATTTACGAAATCTTTTAATGAAACTTTAAAAATACTTTTAAAGACTATTTTAATATTTTTAAAATAGTATATAGTAACTTTTATAAATTTAAAAAAATTTTAAAAATAGTTTAATAATTCAGAAATTAAATAAAATGTTAACTTTAAAATTCTTCTAGTGTTATTTAAAATAGGTTTAACATCTTTTGCAAGTAGTTCTGTGAAATTTTGATCAATAATGATTTGACAAAATTAATCCTACTTTTCACAATTGATTTACATTGACAAAATAGTCAAATAATTTATTATAAAATTTATCTATGACAATTTCAATTTATCATAACATTCTATTAAATTTATCTATACGATTTGAAATTGTAAATTTAACTATGGAATGCAAAGTATTGTAATTTTTGTGCAAACAGTTGGAATTACAAGTAAATTAATTATCCTTCTTCACATCTGTAGAAGTGACTTTGCAAGGTGTTGATGGAAAAATTGCAAATAGAAGCAATTCCGAAGCAGACAGTGTGAATCCAACTGCATTTTGAAACTGGAATAATATAGAATAAATAGTAATAAATAATAATAATAATAGAGAATAAATAATAATAAATTATAATAATGATAATAATAGAGTATAAATAGTAACAAATAATAATAATAATAATAATAATAATAATAATAATAATAATAATAATAGAGAATAAATAATAAATAATAATAATAAATAAAAATTAATAATAAACAATAAATAATTAATAATATACAATTAATGAAAAATAAAATACTTTAAAAAATAAAATTTTGTCAACCTGATTTTACACTTGATTGACGGTTTTTTACTTACAACAACAAAACTATTGTCAATAATAAGTCCATATAACAGCCATTGGAAAGTGACTATAGTCGCCATAAAAATAAGAGGAAACGAAAGCATTTCAGTACTTTTGGTCCTGAAAATTTCTCCCTGTAAAATTGGTGATCAATACTAATTAACGAAAATAGATAATTAGCAATTGAAGAATGGAATGTATAATAATTAAATAATTAATTAATAAGTAATAAATAATAAGTATTGACAAATAGGTATGATAGGCTGAAGAAAAATTGTTATAATAAATTGTTTAATTACCAAGTGAATAAGTGGAGAGGCAAGTAAAAGAAACATGACTGCAGTCACAATTATTCCAAACCTAAATTCAATTTTAGATCCATCTTCCATTTGTGCGTACCCAATCAATATTGTAACAATAGCAGCAGTTTTTGCTAATGATGTTACAAGATCCGACTGTAAAAATTGTTTAAAATATTTTTTTAATCATTTCAAAAACAGTTTCCAGTGTGATAAACAATAATAAATAATAATATAATAATTCATGCAATTCACAATTATTATTGATTATTATTCAGATCTTATTTACCATTTTCTCAGAAAATAAATTTCATATATATAAATATATAATTTATGTATAATAAATAATAATCGTAATAAATAATTTCTTATAAATTTATTTTAATAAAATTATGTATAATAAATAATAATCATAATAAATAATTTCTTATAAATTTATTTTAATAAAATAATAAATTTATTCATACAAATTTATAAATTCACGAAAAGCTTACCTTTTTAGAAGAATACATATAATAAATGTATAAATAAACAAAGTTCAATAAAAGTCCAACAACATTCACATTTATCATGGCATAATCTTGAAGAATTAATGCGTACTGAAGCATTAAAATACTCCTAAAAAAAAGGCATCAAGTTGAGGAAAGAGTAATTAAAACAAAACTCATCTTGGTAATTGCAATCAGAAACAGAAATAAAAAGGAATAAATCAATTACTTACATTCCCATGCCTCCAATAAAAGGAATTGGATCTACATTTTGAGAAGATTTCTTACAATGTATGTCCTTGCATATTAATCTAGAATATTTAAAAAAATCTGTCAATTTATAACGTTCGTAACTAAATATTAATATTAATAAAATATTATAATATCCAATTATTCCAGATCAGATTCCAAAAATAAAATATAAAACTCTAATATCTTTATGATTAGTTGAAAAGTCATTTAATTTTAGTAATTTTAATTATTAAATTTTAATTATGAGATAATTAATTTTTCAATGTAAATGAAATATTTGTTTTAAATTAAAAATTTAAATAGTAATATGGCTGATTTAGGTGATAATATTAATAAAATATTAATAAAATATTAATATTAATAAAATATTAATAATTAGCAAATACAAAAATAATCAAATAACAATTTTAAATACGCAAACGAACAAAAACAGCATACAAAAGTAATAAACAAAATTTACAAAACAAACTGTAAATATTTGAATTAAAATTCAAAATTTCCGCCACACTGAAAAAGAAAAAAGAACGGCAAAAATTCTAACCTTAAAAATTCAAATATTTGCTAGGAATTAAAAATTTCGTAATAAGGAAAAAGTGTAATTATGTTCCTTTATCTTTAGGTGTAATTCATTTCAAGGTATGAAATTTACTTTTTTTGTAATGTCATAAGAGACTTACACTCCGGTTAACATTTGTCCAACCGTTGAAATTGCAGCACTTGATCCAACAAGATCTTTATAATCTTCCAAACCCATTTTGCACTAAATTTATTATCACAACTTAAATAATTTATATCAAAATTAATTAACTACAAGTTTATTTATAAATAAACACAAATCGCAGCTTAAGTCACAACCCAAGTCGCTACTCAGTCAACTCAAGTCAGAGACCAGTCAGAGACTGACTTTCAGTTGATCGAACAGCAAGTAACATGCAACGTAAAATCCTTAACCAACACAATTTTACTCGCAACGTCACTTATCTAAATGAAATTGTCACAGTGCCGCATTTATCTTCGACAACACACGATATTTATAACGCATATATTATAATTATAATGCATTCATTAAAAAATGAATTAAGAATTAAAAAAACTATCTAAATTTACAGTTTGTTGCTTCAATTACTTTTTTTTCTTTTTTTATTCTTTCTCGACATCTCAAACATATTTCAAAAAAACAAATAAACAAAAAGTAATTTAATAAACTTAAATTAGCAGCTAGTTTTTAAAAGCAGTTTTTAAAAGTAGTTTTTAAAAGCAGTTTTTAAAAGTAGTTTTTAAAAGCAGTTTTTAAAAGTATTTTTTAAAAGTATTTTTTAAAAGTAGTTTTTAAAAGCAGTTTTTAAAAGTATTTTTTAAAAGTAAATAAAATACAAAAAACAACTGAAACAAAAATTATAATAAACAAACAATTTTGTCTACAAGTATTTTAATTTTAAAAATAAATTTAAAACAAAAGATAATCTAAGGAAAAAGAGTGTAAAAGAAAATAAAAAATTTGGAAAAAGTGGAAGAAAATGTAATTAATTCGAAAAGGGAATTAATTCGAAGAAAAATAAATTACGTAAATTTTAAAAAAGTAGAAGAGACTAAAAAATTATATTTTGTAAAAGTGTTGAATAGACAGCCCTGTGAAATCAGCCTTGATTGGATTTTTACGTCAGAGACCCTGAAAGGAGTTGAATGATGATACACCTGAATGACTTTAGGATATTTTTTTGAAACATTGCTGAACAATTGTAAAAAGATATCCAGATGAAATTAAGTAAAAATTTCAATCGCGTAATCTGAAAAACTTATCTTATAGATAACGAAATAATTTATAAACAATTTAATAATCAGTGAATAGAACTAGAAGAGAGTTTCTTCTTAAATAGGAAATAGATACTTTAAAACAAATTAAGCTCTATTTAGAATACCTTTACATGTCCCTATTTATCAAATTTAGAGAGAGACAAATTATGTCAAAGTCAATATTTCTTTTCATTCTACCTCAAGCAATAATCTATTATTCTTCAAGTTACGTAATTACCTCATTATAAGTTCAAGTGAAATGTTGATAATCAAGATACTTAAATTCAAATTTCAAACCTCTTAATTTCTTTTTACAATTTCTTTTAACTAATTTACTTTTTACAAAATTAGGAAAATATTCCGAGACTTCGATTTACAACTTCCCACTTTCACTTATTCTTTGAAAATTATTCTACTAATTGTTTCTAGATTTGTTTTCATTGGCTGTTGAGAAATTAATTGCTAAAAATCTTTAGATTTTAAACTTAAACTTTTTGGTCCGAATTTTATCGTTTTTTTAACTTATATTTATTATTTTAAAATCATACTTGAGAGAGAGAGAGAGAGAGAGAGAGAGAGAGAAATATTTTGATAACTTAATGTTAAATAAATGTTTGATTAACTTAAATGTCTTGATTAACTTAATAATTCGACTTAGAATATTTTAATTATTAACATAAGTCAATTATACTCAAAAGTATATTACGCACTCAAATTGTTGATAAATTTGATATGGTAAATTTTTACTGAAACTAAAATTCCGTTATTAAGAATGATAAATATAAGATTATAACAAATGAATTTTTATTTCGTCCTTAAAGTACAAGTTGATGATAACGAGTACTATTTATGTACACGGCATGGATTTTATTTTAAAAGCGCTTGTCCTATGACGTATGGTACATCAACTAGTTTCAAAATATTTTTTCTATAACGCCCATTGTTCGACGACTTATTAAAATCTTGTCTATTTTTCATTACTTATTTTTTTTCATCATGGCATCGACTTTTTGGTTTGGATTGACTCACTGTGGAATTAATTTCATTTTCACAATTTGAATATGCCATACCTAATCCAAAACCTGCTCCCGTAATAATTGGCCACTTTCCTAGAATAATAAATTTCCTTCCTATCAAAAAGCCATTCAGTAAAAACAGAAAAATCGTTTATAAATAAACAACATATATCCCATGTTTCTGATCAAAGTCAAGTATTTTCAAGTCAGAAAAACAATCAGTTCTTAATCTTTGTCACCAAACAATAAAAATAAAGAATTTATCTAAATTTTCTTATCCAATTTCATTAATTAATAAATTCATTTATTACAAAAATTGATTATTAATAATATATTAAATTTTACAAGAATGCCTCTTAATAAAATTACTATCAATATAAACTTTTTGAAACTTTTTCTTAAACTCGATTTGAGGTTAGGTTTTCTTGTACAATTGTCATTCTTTTTGAACAAATTTTGATAAATCAAAGTCTCCGAAAATAAACTTACTTCTAATGAAAAGCAGGGAAAATACTGATCCTATAACAATTCCACCTCCTGAAACAAAAATCATTGTTTTGTGTCAAAATTTTGTTCATCTTCAGCTGCGCAAAATTAGTGCATTTATAAAACAATGTTTGGTTAGGATGAAAGTTACCTAATTTAATCACTGCATCCGTGAAACACCTGTCCCATTTTTTGCCAATTTCATCTTCAGCCACGGTATTAGACATTTTTAAAGGTTGTAACCCAGCCATTGAGATCAAATCCATCAAATTATCAAAAGACAAAGTGGTAAACGTTACGTCACGTCAAATGAGCCGAGTTATTACAATTTTTTATGTTTGCTTTTTCGAAACTTGTGTGAATAAAAGATAACTCAGAGAAGATATTACATAAAAAGTGATTCAATATTTAGTTAATTATATTTTCTTTTGTTGTGATATCTCAGCCATGGTGTTGTTTTTGTAACAGTGAATTTTTTAATTAAATATACATTTTCTATTACCGCGCTCAAATTTTCTGAACAACATTGCCAAATATATAAAAGAAAAACTGTTTATCAGGATGACAAACATAACAATTGAGAATCCAGCGCTGGGAAAGTATCAAAAGAAATACGAAAGTCTAAGTTTTTTTTCAATTTTCAGAAATTCTACTTGAATGTTTGTTCTTCGAATTACTCAAAAAGATAAAAACTTGGATTTTTTAATATTTGATTCTAAATTAAATTAAAATAATATAATAACGAAGAAATTGTCCAGAAATTATAGTTTGTTTCCCAGCCCTGAAGAGATTTATAAATTAATGTCGTTCACAACTTTCCTTGCTGCAAGTCTTATGAACAACACCTTTAACTTATCTGTCAAATCGTCAAATGTCAGATGTTAAACAAAGGAACAATTTATCTTAGTATATTTTGTTGATTATAAATTTAACAAAGCGTTGTTAATTAAAAACAAAGTGTCAAGTGTTTAATTAAAAATAAAATTAATATTCGGATATAAAAATCCAAAGAAGACGTCTTTAAACTTACGTTTAAAACAATTTTATGTAAAACATTTTTAATCACATAGAATTTACCAAATTTGGATGATTTTGGTTTATTTATAAAAAATGGGAGCTGGAAAGAGTCAGTTTAGTGAAGAAGAGTTACAGGATTATCAGGTAGATTATAAATTGAATTTCAGTACTAATGACCCTATCAATTGGAGAAATAATTAAAACTAAAATTGTAAATTTAAATTAAATAATCAAGAATGAAAAGAACAATGATCAAGAATAAAAATAACAATAATCAAGTAGAATAAAAATAACAATAATCAAGAATAAAAATAAAAATAATCAAGTAGAATAAAAATAACAATAATAAAGAACAAAACAATAATAAAGAACAAAACCATAATAAAGAAAAAGAAATCAAATAAACATAATAAATAAAAATAAAAAGTAATAAATACATTAATAATTACAATATTGTTAAAAATATAACTCTCCAATGCTGTGAAAGTAATACTTACTTCAAATTTTCAATATATTTGTTAAATATTCTTTATTGTTACAGGATCTGACATATTTCACCAAAAAGGAAGTGCTTTAGTGAGTTCAATTTCAATAGTTATTTTTAAGTTGAACAAGACACGTGTTGTTTTGATTAGTACTAATTATTCGTATTTTTATTATGGTAAAAGAATGTCGTATTTTTATCTTTAAAGTGCTCATCAAAAATTTAAAGCCCTCGCTCCAGAGAAAGTGGGACACAATCGAAACGCAAAGCTTCCAATGTCAAAAATCCTTCAATATCCTGAACTTCGAGTAAATCCATTCGGAGACAGGATATGTAAAGTATTTAGTTCCAGTCAGGATGGGGATTGTACATTTGAAGATTTTTTAGACATGATGTCAGTATTCAGCGATGCAGCTCCAAAAGCAGTAAAAGCTGAACATGCTTTTCGAATATTCGGTAATTATGCGCCAAAAGCGATATCTACATTTATTATCTTAGTTCATTTTCTTTAATTTACTTTAGTTTTTATAAAACGTAATTTAAAACAAAAAATAAACGTATTACAGATTTTGACGGCGACGATATGTTAGGTATAGGAGATTTACGACAAGTAGTAGACAGATTAACAGTTCCTCAAAGATTAAGTGACACAGAAATGCAACAACTTCTTCAATTTTTATTGGAAGAAGCCGATTTAGACGATGATGGTGCTCTCAGTTTTGCCGAATTTGAACACATTATTGAAAAAAGCAGTGACTTTTCAAAGTATTTATAATTCATTATTATTTTTATTATTATTTTTTTTATTATTTTTTTTATTATTATTATTTTTATCATCATTATTATTTTTATTATTATTATTTTTTTTATTATTTTTCTTTTTATTATTATTATTATTATTATTATTATTATTTTGCTTCCTCAAGAGGAAGCTTTGTTTATTATTATTATTATTATTATTATTGTTTCATAAAATTATAATTTTAAATGTTATTTTAAATTATTTTACAAAATAATATAAATAGTAAACAATGTTACAAAATAAAATTTGCGATTGTAATGTTATAGAAATAATTATATAAGAATTAAGAAAAACAATAATTTTTTTCAGGACTTTTCGCATACGATTATGAAATTCAAACCAGCCACCCAACACTTCGAAATGAAGCCACTCATCATAAAAACTTGTACAGTACGCTTTTTTTGATTTGATGTCAAATTACTACCCGCTTTTCAGCATAAGTACAAGCAATGATTAAAAATTCGCATTAAAGAAAAAGTCAGTCGTTCGATAGTAAACAAGGAAATCGTAAAGGATTCGAAATCTAGAGATAAATCTAGAGATGCGTCTAAGTATATAATTTTCAGGCTTAAGTATTTTACTGGATATGTGAAAGTATGTATCCAAAATTTTTCATCATCGACAGTCATGTCTCTAATGAATTTCCATTTAATGGGGCATTTTTCATCAGTTCTTTTTTTCTAAGATTCATCCTATTTTTAATTAAACATTTTTTTAATTTAAAAAATGCAAGGTCGATGCCTTTAAATTTTTTATCAGTTCTTTTTTTCTAAGATTCATCCTGTTTTTAAGGACGTTCATTCGATTCAACATAACCTCAAACTGAAAAGTTGTTTTTATTACGAATTAAAAAAGTAAATAAAATGAATTTCATAAATATT
>WNHD01000324.1:410-58071 GCA_011057455.1 Ganaspis sp. Gsp50
GTTAAAACTCAAATTCAGTCAAGCCGTGTTTGTTTTCGATTTGTCTCAAATTGACGCTCATACAAGGCTCAGTTTGCATTCTGCTTTTTTCTGTGTATACATTTCTTCTGTATCCTTATATTTCTTCTGTACCTTTATATCGAAAAAGATGAGATGGTTGTGGCAACAATTTATATTGGTAAATGTGTCCCAACCGTACTTACAGTAGACATATCCACATATACGGTTGACATATCCATATTTATTGTGGACATATCTATGTCAATAGTTGGTACAACCATATCAAAAGTAGGTACATCCATCTGGAAGGTTGGTTTAATATATACACAGAAAAAACCCAGGATCAAATTGAGTAGCGTATGCTACTCAACTTGAAGCGCACCAGAAATGAGTCGCGTAGATGGCGCTACTTTCTATGTCTAGATGGCGCTACTTTCTATGTCGTTTAGCATTGCTCAACTTGAGTTGCACCAAAAGTGAGTTCAAGTTTTTTCTGTGTATGGATAGTTAATTTATATATGAATGGTTAATTTATATATGGATGGTTAATTTACATATGGATGGTTAATTTATATATGGATGGTTATTTATATATGGATGGTTAATTTATATATGGATGGTTAATTTATATATATAGATGATTTAACCATATAATATAGATGGGACGTATTTATCAATATAAATGGTTGCCACAATCATTATCCTTTTGTTCCGTGTATGTTTCTTCTGATCCTCTATATTTTTTTGTATCTCTATATTTTTTCTGTACCTCTACATTTCTTCTACCCACATCTCCTGATTTCTTTCACTTTTGATAGGATCGCTTTTAAAAAGCGACAATTTCTAGGATATTTTAATACGTCTGACTCAAAACACCCATTACTACTGAATTTGTACCAAGGTTATTCAATTACATCATTAGCTTCTAGATTTACTACTATTTCCATAGTATTTCCATAATTGAGAGTCATTATTCAATGGAGAAAAACTTATTTCTGTGATTCGATGGAGAAAAATAATTTTGTGATTCGATGGAGAAAAATAATTTTGTGATTCAAATGGAGAAAAACTTATTTCTGTAATTCGATGGAGAAAAATAATTTTGTGATTCAATGGAGAAAAACTTATTTCTGTGATTCGATGGAGAAGAATAATTTTGTAATTCAAAGGAGAAAAAATTATTTCTGATTCAATGGAGAAAAATAATTTTGTGATTTAATGGAGAAAAATAATTTGGTGATCCAATGGAGAAAACATTATTTCCGTGATTCGATGGAAAAAAATAATTTGGTGATCCAATAGAGAAAAATAATTTGGTGATCCAATGGAGAAAATGATTTCTGTGATTCGACGTTTCTGTGTATATGAAATGCATGGAAATATGAATAAAATATCGCTATAACTCGAAAGCTTTGTATTTATTAATCTTTAGATGAAGCCCTGCTTTATAGGAGAAGTTGTATTTCGGTGCTGAAGGAGGGTGAAACGATTGTAAGGAATTATAGATGGAAGCTGATTATTATATATTCGATCGAATGAGGTAATTGTTGGAGCACTAGGAGATTAATAAGCGCATGATGGTGAATTTGGGGTCGTTCAGGTTGTCTGTGGACCATTCCAATCAATCAGGAAGAGGGTGTCTATTACAGTTTCCAATAGATGTAACACTAGCAGGCGTAGAGACTAAGCATTAATGTTCAGTTAGATACGGAGTATAAAGGTCATTCGTGTATTTTGAATAGAATAACATTATTGATCGCTTGCAACTGCTCCACGTTCATTTCGTAATGACATCATTTTTCAAAAAAATGACCAATCATTGCATTATTCAAGCATTCTGTCAAATTATTCCAATCGGCAAAAATCAGTCAAGTCAAACGCAATTGGCGGATCATTCAATACGGAAAAGTTTTCAAAGGGAAAACAAAAAAAAGGGGAAAAAAAACAAAAAATCTGAACTCAGTTTTTTTGCGAGCTCAAATTGAGCAACGACATAGAATGTGCTACATGGTTCATATTTGATAAGGTTCAAATTGAGTCTTAAATTGATTCTAGATATTTTTTTCTTTGATGAGAAAAAATGATTACGTATTTATTGCAGAATTAAAGTAATTCCGTGAGGCAAATATAGTTTTTATTCGTTTGATTTACTTATTCAATACAAAGGTCTATCTTCCGTGAGCACTGATTTATGTTGCGGATGTAGTAAAAGCTACCTCACCTGCTATCTGATATTTTAACCCTTGGAGTAACTTTAGTCAGCGTAGAATGGTCCTTTGGGATCTCCTATTACATTTGAAACATTCCTCAATAAAATTTCTACAGAAGCATGTAACTATTTCCTGCAAAAAATATTTGTATGCTTAATTTTTTTTCTTAATGAATTTAATTTCATTAATTAATATGGGATTTTTTTCTTCATGTGCCTTTTTTTAAGGCGTGCAAAAAGATTGTAAAAGAATATAATTACGTTTTGATTGCTTTTGCATCGTTTTGAAAATGAAATGGCAAATGTCTAATGACAACTATAGTTGTCAATTTGTATACAAATTCGATAAAGAGGTAAATAATTATTAATATTTTGAAAAAGAACTGAAAGAGGCAAAAACGAAACTTGTGATTTCAAAAATGTGAAAAATTCTTTACCTTGAAAATCTTTATGTTTATGTTTATCTTTATCTTCATCTTTATTTTTATCTTCATTCTTGTTTTTATCTTTATCTTTATTTTTATCTTCATTCTTATTTTTATCTTTATCTTTATTTTTATCTTTATTTTTATCTTTATTTTTATCTTCATTCTTATTTTTATCTTTCTTCTTATTTTTATCTTTCTTCTTATTTTCATCCTTATTATTATTTTGACCTTTATCTTTATATTTCTTCTAGAAGAAACAATTAAACAAAATCCCCTACTTTTGGATTATTTAAATTATTTTTCAAGAATTCTAAAATGTAAAAATTCCATTATCGAAGCAGTTTATTACATTTTCCGGCATTGTGGAAGTTTATATTGCAGTTAAATAACCAATCCGCCAATAATGAGATCATTAATTATTTTCGTGAAATTGATTTTGATTAAACTTAATTTAATTTTCTTCACCATAATTATCGTAATGTTAAAATCAAAGATTCATACGAAAATAAGTAACCCAATTAAATCATAAATATATAAAGTATATACAATTATGCAAGATGCAAGAATAAAGGGGTTCAATTTAGAATATAAATTATCGTTTAAATTTACAATTTTTGGTCGCTTTTGTTAATAGAATTATACATTATTAAACAATGTAAATGATAGGAAATGTATAATTGTAAAAAGATCGATACAGTTTATCAAATTTATCAACATAGTCAAAAAGTCGTGCTATGATTATTTCAAATAATTGAATGAGTAGTGACATCTGTAGAAACACTTGTGTACACAGTTCTTCGAGAAATTCAACAAAATGTCGTTAATATCATTTCTTCATTTAACATCTTTCATTCGATAAAGAAGTTTTCTAGAATTTGTTTAAAACTTAAATAAATAAATTGTTCTTTTAAAGTTAAATCACTTTAAATAAAAAACAAAGTGTTAAAAAACAAGACACTTTTGTAAACATATTCTAAAAATTCTAAAATTATATATTATACAAAAAAAGAAGTCAAATTTTCGTCATATATAATGTATCATTTATTTTATTTTATTTTTATTTTTTTAACGAAAAAAATACGAAATATCATACGAAATGAACAAAGTCAAAGCCAAATTCATAGTTCTAATTACATAATTCTGTGATTAAAATAAGATTTCAAAATTCAAAATTCCCTTTCATTTTCCTTTTTTTTTTAAAAAAAAAAATGCTTCTTTTTGAAATAAAAATTCTGAAGAATTCGAAACCACAATTATGAATAAATGAGTTGTTAAATTTAGAGCAAGTATAAATAAACCTAAAATGAATGGTCAGTGATTTTGCGAATTTAAGTATTTTCAGAAATTTGAGTATTTTTGGGAATTTGAATAATTTTGTAAATTAAAAGTGATTTTTGGAATTAAAGTAATTTCTCGAATTTAAGTAATTTCGGGATTTAAAAATGAAAATAATTCAAAATACTCAAAATGTTTTTAGTATTAAAAATAATAACCTCGAGTAATTTGAATTCTATCGAAAATTATTTTTGCAATAAGCCTAAGAGCATTAATTTAAAAACTTTCATGTTTTCAAAAGTAATTCAAATTCTTACAATATAATTATTAAAAAAATCATTTTTGTAATATGCACACACTTACACATGATAATTTGTCTACTTTTCTCATGGAAATCATGGAAAACTCATGGAATGAAAGACAATCAATTATCTTTAAATTAAAAGTAAGAAATTAACAAACGTTCTTTAAGTATTTATATACCTACTATACAATATGTTATCCTTTTTTTTCTTCTTTCCAAAAGCCCCTCTTTAATTTTAAAAATCCCCTTTTAAACCTAAAATTGAACGAAAAACGATTGTGACCCCTGTGACTGTTATATGATGTGATAATTTGATAACAGGATGATATGATGATAGTATGATACACAAAAAAAAGAAAGTCTTAAACCGTTTACACAATCAGTTAATTTTGTGGCTTAAAACAAGACAGAGTCATTTTTGGTCTTAAAATCAGTCCAATTTGACACTTATGTAAACGGTTCCAGCCAAAAATGGACTGAAAACAATACTTCTTTTTTTCAGTGATAGGATGATGGGATATGAAGATATGATATGAAGATATTATATTTTTAATACGAAATGATTATAATTTTTTAGAGTACTTTTGTGTACTTTTGTGTATTTTTGTGTTTTTTGTATATTTTTGTGATTTTTGTGTATTTTGGTGTATTTCCGAGAGAAAAATACCGTTTCAGTGCGATTCTCTTTTGGACGTTAATAGCTGAACCTTGATAAGAATTTGAGACGTGAATAATAGGATTTGCTAAAGTGGTAGGCGGAAAAGCCTCTTATTAGGGAAAGGAACTACTGAAACTTGAGGACATTAGCCGCATGACTACAAACATGGTTTAAACAAGGTAACGACTTATTTGAAAGTCATTGCAGAGATTCTTGCCCGACCTTAATGTACACATTGCGTAATGGCAGAAATCAGGTCTCAAGGCGGTCTGCATTTTAAGGTCTTGTTCATTGACGTGCTCTTAAGTTTGCTACTGTTTTTCCGCAACAGCTTTATTAATTTTACGCAAACACACTTGACTCTCTTGACATGATCGCATATATATTATTACTCTTTACTTTTCAAGAATACAATTTAATTAGCAACTGTCCACATTCGTTTTACTTCCTCGCATATATAACGGACCAACTTTTGTCGCAATAAACTTGTAGACAGGAAACTCGGTCAAAAACTTTCCCACATTGCATTTCCAAGGATGTTGAATTAACACTGCATTGTGTTTTTTGCATTTGTAAAAACGCTCCTCTTCAATATCACTCGGTTTATTACTTTTCTTCTCCTACCTTTTTCTCTTTTTTTGTATTCTTTTTTATTTTTGCTTCCTGATAGGGAAGCATTGTTTTTTGTTCTTTTTTTTACCTTTTTGTATTTTTTTTGTACTCTTTTGTACTTTTTTTGTACCTTTTTGTACTCTTGTACTCTATTCTTGGAAGAATAATATTTATCTTTGGATTAGGAATATTTATACTTGGAAAAGGAATATTTATTCTTAGGACAATAATAGCTATTATTGGATTATAAATATTTATTCTTGATTCAAGTATATGATGAAATAGGTTCGGATCAAGAATAAAACATGTTTGAATCAAGAACAAAAAAATATGCTTGGAACAAGAATAAACTATTCTCGATTCGAGTATTATTATCCAGCAACAAATAACATGTATAATGTTTTTGATATAAGTATATTTATTCTTAAACTTTCAAATATACTTTCAAAAATAAAAGCGAGTTTATTTATTTATTTATTTAAACAGTGAATATAAAAAAATATACAAAACACTTGAATATAATATGTAATATAATGTTTTAAGTGTTTTTAAATATTTTGAAGTATTAGGAAGAATTTGAAAATATTTGAAAATATTTTCAAATAAAGTAATTTAAAATATTCTTAAATATTTTGAAGCATTTTGAAGAAGGTCTGGAGTATTTCAAAGTAGTTTTAAGTATTTTGGAATATTTTAAAGACATTTTAAATATTTTTAGGTATTTTTAAGTATTCTCAAATATTTTGAAGTATTTTGAAGTAGTATAAAGTATTTTAGAGTATTTTAGAGTAGTTTTAAGTATTTTGGAATATTTTAAAGTAATTTGAAGTATCCTTAAGCAGTCTAAAATATTTCAAAGTAGTTTTAAGTATTTTCAAATATTTTGAAGTATTTTGCAGAAGGTCTGGAGTATTTTAGAGTAGTTATAAGTATTTTTGAATATTTGAAAGTATAATCTGAAGTATTTTTAAGCAGTCTGAAGTATTTTAGAGTAGTTTAAAGTATTTTTGAATATTTTTAATTAATTTCAAGTATTTTTAAGCATGATGATGTATTTTAAAGTAGTTTTAAGTATTTTTGAATATTTTAAAGTAATTTGAAGTATCTTTGAGCAGTCTAATGTATCTCAAAATAGTTTTAAGTATTTTTAAGTATTTTCAAAAATTTTGAAGTATTTTGAAGTAGTCTGAAGTATTTTGGAGTAGTTATAAGTATTTTTGAATATTTTAAAGTATTTTGAAGTATTTCCAAGTAGTCTGAAGTATTTTAGATTAGTTTTAAGTATTTTTTAATATTTTAAAGTAATTTGAAGTATTTTTAGCATTCTGAAGTATTTCAAAGTAGTGTTATAAGTATTTTTTAATATTTTAAATTAATTTGAAGTATTTTTAAGCAGGATGATGTATTTTAAAGTAGTTTTAAGTATTTTTGAATATTTTGGTGACATTTTAAAATAATTTGATGTATTTATGAGCAATCTAATGTATTTCAAAGTAGTTTTAAGTATTTTTAAGCAGGATGCTGTATTTGAAAGTAGTTTTAAGTATTTTTGAATATTTTGATGACATTTTAAAGTAATTTGAAGTATTCTTGAGCAATCTAATGTATTTCAAAGTAGTTTTAAGTATTTTTAAGTATTTTCAAAAATTTTGAAGTATTTTGAAGTAGTCTGGAGTATTTTAGAGTAGTTATAAGTATTTTTGAATATTTTAAAGTAATTTAAAGTATTTTTAAGCATTCTGAAGTATTTCAAAGTAGTTTTATGAGTATTTTTGAATATTTTAAATTAATTTTAAGTATTTTTAAGCTGTCTGAAACATTTTAAAATAGTTTCAAGTATTTTAGAATATTTTAAAGAAATTTTAAGTAATTTTAAGTATTTTGAAATATTTTGAAGTAATCTGAAGTATTTTAAAACAGATTTAAATATTTTGAAATATATTAATGACATTTGAAATATTTGAAATATTTTGAAGTGTTTTACAAAAATTGAAACATTGGGAAATATTTGGAAATATTTTAAAGTAATTTTTAGTATTTCAAAATATTTTGAAGTATTTTAAAGCAGTCTTAAGTATTTTTATTGTTTGGAAATATTTTTAATTATTTTGAAGTATTTTTAATTATTTTGAAGTATTTTTAAGTATTTGAAGTACTTTTAAGTAGTCAGAAGTATTATAGTTGAAGAATTATCAAACAAATTTATTAAAAATTAGGGGAAAAGGAGAAAAATACGCTTGATTTTAGGGAATTTTCTTTTTTAAAAAAAGGGGCAAAGAGGCAAAGGGGCAAAAGGGCAAAAAAAGGGATTAGGTAAAAAAGTGAACGAACTGTGCTCCTTTATAATAATCTTTGCAAATAGCAATTAGTGCAAACTTGAATTCAAACCTCCAATGATCCGAAAAAGGTATCCATTTCTATTTGTCCAAACTTTGATTTGGCTCAAACTTGATTTGTCCCAACCTTGACTGTCTCAAACTTGATTTGTCCCAACCTTGACTATCTCAAACTTGATGTGACCGACCCTTGATTTGAACTTTAATTAAGTTCGCTTTCAAAATCCCATGGAGTAAAATAAAAAATACGCAGAAGAACGTTTCTATTATCAAGCGAATTGAACGCAATAATTACAAAATAAAGTCTGCGATACGTGTTTCAATTATTAGAGCAATAATGCTGCAGATTGCATCACGTGATAAGTCAAAGCTTCTACTACAAGTGGATAAATTGATACGCTGTTTGACACGTTCAATTAAAAAAGGCACACGATTAAAAGAACGTCGATATGTGCCATTGATTTACAACGATAGCTTTTCATTCATGGTCGATTGATTCTCTTTCGTCCACAAGTCGTTTCCTGCGGATACATCAAACACGCCGACAGTTAAATTAATTAATTTCAAATCTTGAGCCAGCAGCAAAATGCAAGTAAAAAGCGTTCAAAAATTGTAAACAAGCGTAAAAGACCGCAAAACGAGCGTAAAATAATGTAAAACGAGAGTAAAATAAATGTAACAATGCTTCCCTATGAGGAAGCAAAAACGAGCGTAAAAGAATGTAAAACGAGAATAAAATAAATACAATAACGAGCGTAGAAGAGTGTAAAACGAGAGTAAAATAAATGTAAAAACGAGCGTAAAAGAATGTAGAAACGAGAGTAAAATAAATGTAAAAACGAGCGTAAAAGAATGTAAAAACGAGAGTAAAATAAATGCAAAAATGAGCGTAAAAGAATGTGAAACAAGCGTAAAATAAGTGCACAAAAAGATGTAAAACAAGTGTATAAAAAAGTACCCAAAAAGCTTTGCTTGCATTTTTTGCACGTTAAATACAAAAGTAAAAATCGCCTCGTGAAAGTATTATTAAACAAAGGTTTTTATTAATTCAACAGAAAAATACTTTCTTTGCAATTCCATATTCAAAAAATCACTCCTCCAATTAATAAGTTAATAAATAATTTAAAATTTTATTATTCGTTTGTCATTTTAAGAACAATAAATTCTATTATTCGTTCGTCTTTTTAAAAAAATAAATTCTATTACTCGTTCTTCTTTTTAAAAAAATAGATTCTATTACTCGTTCTTCTTTTTAAAAAAATAAATTCTATTACTCGTTCTTCTTTTTAAAAAATAAATTCGTTTCTCTTTTTAAAAAAATAAATTCTATAACTCGTTTCTTTTTTTAGAAACAAGTATCTCGAAGACAAAATACTTAAACAAAAACCGAAGATCTAGAGATAGCGATTGCATTAACATTTTTTTACAGCCTTCTACACATTTGAGACACATGTTATAAACAGTAAGTCAAAGAGAATAAGTTTTTATGCAGATATATTGTTATTCTTGAGATTAAAGCAATTTGATGCACCATATTAAACGAGAAACAGAAATATTTCCATGAGGCTGAGTGGAAAATTTTGCAGCATACTAAAGCGTTCTAATTTTTATGTAAAGTACTTTCGAATTTCATATCAAGTTTCAAATGCAACTGTAAAGGTAGTTCTGAAATATTCCATAGTCCTTTTTTTTCATACTGTTTTGTGCAAAAATAACTCGAGAGGTTATTGATCCTTTCTCTTTTTGCATTAACTGATAAGATATCCTTTTCCAATGGAGTTTATGGCTTGTGTTTATGTGTCAGTTCATTGGTTCTTACCACACCTCTTCTTTTTCATCTGACAGACTTTGTGCACTCATGCAAGTGGTAAACCTTGTGTCGATTTTTATAACTTCCCTACACAATTCTATATCCAAGGTCGAACAAACTGCACACACACACAGACACCCACACAAGCACAAACACCAACACACAAACACTAAAAGCTACAAATTATACAGAGACAAGATGCAGTTTTTATCAAGAGTGACTAAGCTTCAGAGTTTCTTTTCAGTTAATTGAAAATTTGTCCCAGAAGTTCTTCAGACCATTTTATGTACTTTTATTTTGGTCATTTATTTATTTAGTCGATTCTCGTATTTGATGATAAGGTACTGTGTAATGATATTGAAGTTTGCAGCGCTTTTTTTCGTTTAAGGAAAAAATTTTGTCTGCTTAAACATTGTTCTAGTATTTATTTAATAATTTTATAAAACGATAAGGGAACATCTTTGCAAGTTTTAAAAATAGCGGTCTATTTTTCAATCTTTGCAAGTTTTAAAATTAACGGTCTATTTTTTAATCTTTGCAAGTTTAAAAATTAACGGTCTATTTTTCAATCTTTGCAAGTTGTAAATAAAAATTTTAGAAACAGCAACAATTTCTTTTTCATTTTTCATAAACGAAAAAAAACTTTGCAAAACTTTGCAGGCTTTTTTATTTGCCTTATTATTTTTTATTTCGTTTTTTTATTCTTTAGTTTCTATTTTTATTTCAATCTTCCATTTACTATTTTTTGGTTTCTATTTTTATTTCAATCTTCCATTTTCTATTTTTTGGTTTCTATTCTTTAGTTTCTATTTTTTTATTTCAATCTTTCATTTTCTATTTTACGGTTTCTATTCTTTAGTTTCTATTTTTTTAGTTCAATCTTTCCTTTTCTATTTTACAGTTTCTATTCTTTAGTTTCTATTTTTTTACTTCAATCTTTCATTTTCTATTTTCTGTTTCTATTTTTCGGTTTCTATACTTCGGTTTCTACACGAAGAGAAATTTACAGGCAAAATTCCTGTAAATTTCTCTCCGTGTATTTTCTGGTTTCTCTTTTTTTTCTATTTTCATTTATTGTCTATCTTTTATTATTGCATCGAGGAAGCAATAATTTTCGACATGTTTCCGTGATTTTTGGATAGTTAATTTGCAATCATTGAAATCGCAGAGATTTTTGTACCTCAAGATGAAAAGAGCTAAAAATAAAAGTGGCAATAAAATGAATGAGATTTGGGTCAGAATATCTTTTTAGATTTTATTGAACGTGATAATAATAATAAATGGCAAATTTGGAATTGCTATTGTCGAGAGAAAACAGGTTCTCAATAAATTTAAATTTAAATATCTGTATTTTAAAATGGAAAATTTTTAAATTACCCAAATTCATAAAGAACAATGAACAAACAAAAATTCATGGCACAAAAAGAAAAAATCCTACTGCAGAAAAAGAGCTGCGTTCCAAATAAAATAATGAAATTCCAAATTGGTGAAATTTTAAAAAATTAACAAAGGAGATAGCGTAAGTGTAAAAAATTGTAAAAATCGAGTCTAAAATATATATTATAATCACAAATGAAAAGTTATAAGCAAAGGCGTAAAAATTGTTTCCTTTCCTTCAAAAGCAAGAAATAGTTGACAAGGTCGGATTAAAGAAAAACAAGACGAGTACTAATTGCGACAATTTAAGACAAGTTGCGCATTCAATTTACGAATTTTAGTGTGTTTCCGTTAAAATTGCATTGGTCTGTCTAATGACAATGTTTTACGATAGAGTTGCTCTTTCTCCAACGTGTTCACACATCATGCTAATGACTCTCGGCAAAACGAGTTGTGTGTATGTATATAAGCTTCACGTGTAAAATGAATGACGGTAAATTACTTATTTCCACGTTCCTGTTAAATGCTGACAAGCATCCTTTTCCTGCTGATGATATCGAATGACGTCTTCCTAATTAATTAATCAGACAATCACGTAAATGAAGATTCACCAGAATTGGAACAGTTGTGCACGATATTCAATAAACCGCTTCAATCGATTCAAGACAGAAAAAGAACATAGCGTGTGTGACTTGGAGAAAAATGCATCAATAAAAGAGCAAAAAAGAAAAGAAAAAAAAGAGAAGAAATAACCTAGGAATTCAGGGTATTCCTAATTAACTTTTCCAAACACACTGCAATTAAGGAATCTGGTTCTTGCGACACATCACACCGGTTCTCTTAATCATGACTATCTTGGTTTTCACTTTCAAAGATAATCCGCAGTCTTTGTTTATTATCTAACCATAATTCTTGTCTTTGAATTTCTACTTAAAGTTCGTACTAATTGAGAACTACTTTTTTATATCAATTTTGCTTTTATAACTTAACTCTTTTTTTTTAATCTTTTTTCTTCTGTTATTAATTTGTGACTCTAATTTCATCACTACTTTATGACTCTTTTGTTATTAATTTGTGACTCTAATTTCATCACTACTTTATGACATTTCATCACTACTTTATGACTCTTTTGTTATTAATTTGTGACTCTAATTTCGTCACTACTTTATGACTCTTTTGTTATTAATTTGTGACTCTCTTTTATCACTACTTTATGACTCTTCTTTATTACCACTTTTTGACTCTTTCTTTATTACTACTTTTTGACTCTTTCTTTATTACTACTTTTTGACTCTTTCTTTATTACTACTTTTTGACTCTTTCTTTATTAGGTACTACTTTTTGAGACTCTTTTCTATTACTCCATTTTAAAATTTTCTTTTGCTTCCTCAGAAGTAAGCATTGTAATCGTGTCGATTTTTTATTTCTTAAAAATAGTCAGTAAAAATTGAAGAAGGTAAAATTTAAAGAGAAAAAGATGAAGAAGTGAAAATTAAAAGAGAAAAAAATTGGAGGAATAAAAGTTTGGAGAGGGTAAAAATTAGAGAAGGAAACCAAAAAGGGATGAAAGATTGAGGGAGGAAAGTTAAAACGGTAAAATTAAGAGAGGGCAAAAGTTGAAAGAATAAAAGTAGGAGAGATTAAAAGTTGCAGGAATAAAAATTGGAGAAGTTGAAAGTTGCAATGGTCAAAACTTGAAGGAATAAAAGCTGGAAAGGTCACAAATTAGAGGAAGAAAAATTAGAGGAGAAAACAATAGGAGGCAGAACTGGAGGAAACATTGGAGAACAAAATTGGAGAACAAAATTGGAGAACAAAATTGGAGAAGAAAAGATTAGAGCAAAAATTGGAGACAAAATTGGAAGAGAAACAATTAGAGAAAGAATTGGAGAAAGAAAAAATGGAAGAGGAAAAATTGGAGGATAAAAAAATAGAAGAAGGATTGGAGAAAGAACCACTGAAAGAGGAAAAATTGTAGGAGAACCAATTAGAGAAAGAATTGGAGGATGGAAAATAGGAAGAGGAAGAATTTGAGGAGAAACAATTGTAGGAAAAATTGAGTGAAGAAAAAAATTAGAAGAAAAATTGGGAGATAAAAAATAAGAGTCAAAATTGCAGGAAGAAATTAGAGGAAGAAAAATTAAAAATAATAATAAAAATTAGGGACAGAATTGAAGGAGGAATTTGAAGGGAAAATTGTAGGAGAAAATAATAGAGGAAGAATTGGAGGAGAAACAATTACAGGAAGAAAAAATTGAAGAGAAAATTAGAGGAAATAAAATTAGAGGCAGAATTGGAGAAATAAACTGGAAGAGAAAAGATTGGAAGAAGAATTGGAGGAAAAAAATTGAAGAATAAAAAATTAGAAGAGGACAAATTTGAGGAGAAACAATTGTAGGAAGAATTGAGTGAAGAAAAATTGGAAGAAAAATTGAAAGAGGAGAAATTGGGGGAGACACAATTAGAGAAATAATTGGATGAAGAAAAATTAGAAGAAAAATTGGAAGAGGCAAAATTGGAGGAAAAAAAAATAGGAAGAAAAATTGGAGGAGAAAAAAATAAAAGTTGGAATTGTAGGAAGAATTGAGTGAAGAAAAATTAGAAGAAAATTTGGAAAAGGAGTAATAGGAGACAATTAGAGGAATAATTGGAGGAAGAAAAATTGGAAGAAGATAAATTTGAGGAGAAACGATTGGAGGAGGAACTTGAAGGAAAAATTGGAGAATAAATAATTAAAGGAAGAATTGGATGAAGAACAATTTGAAGAAAAATCAGAGGCAGAATTGGAGAAATGAACTGGGGAAGAAAAAATTAGAAGAATTGGAGAAAAAAAAATTGGAGGTGAAAAAATTAGAGGAAGAATTTGAGGATGGAAAATTGGAAGAAGAGAAATTGAAGAAGACACAATTAGAGGAATAATTGGAGGAAAATAAATTGGAAGAAGAAACATTGGGGAAGAAAAAATAAGAGTCAGAATTGTAGGAAGAAATTGGAGGAAGAAATTGGAAGAAACATTGGGGGAGAAAAAATAAGAGTCAGAATTGTAGGAAGAAATTGGAAGTGAAGAAATTAGAAGAAGAATTGGGGGAAAAATTGGAGGCATAAAAATTGAAAGAGAAAAAATTGAAGGAGAAACAATTAGAGGAAGAATTGGAGGAAGGTAAATTGGAGGAGAAAAAATTAGAGGAAGATTTGGAGAAAGATAAATTAAAGAGGAAGAATTGGGGGAAGAAATTGGAGGAAAAAATTGGAGAAGAATACATTAGAGGAAGGATTGGAGGAGATGCAATTAGAGGTAGAGTTAAAAAAAAAGAATTGGTAGAAGAGAAATTGGATGAAATAAAATTAGAGGCTGAATTGTAGGAGGAATTTGGAGGAATTTGGAGAAAAAATTGGAGGAGAAAAGATTAGATGAAGAATTGAAGGAGAAATAATATAGAGGAAGATATGAATGAAGAAAAATTTAAAGATGAATTGGAGGACCAAAATTTAGAAGCTGAATTAGAGGAAGATATTTGAGGAAAAAATTGTAAGGTAAAAAATTAGAGATAGAATTGGTGAAATAAACTGGAGGAGGAAAGAGTAGAAAAAGAATTGGAGGATAAAAATTGGATGTGAAAACATTAGAAGAAGAATTGGAGGAAAAATTTGAGGAAAAATTGGAAGAAAAATTGTAGGAAAAAATGGAAAGAGAAAAAATTGGAGGAATAATTGGAGGCTTGAAAATTGGAGCAAATAAAATGGCAAAATTGTAAAAATTGAAGAAAGGGAACTTTGAAAGAAAGTTTAAAAAAATTGCCCAAATCTCTAAAAAACGCTGACTATGACTATGATACCTTTTTATAATACCAAAAATATATACATTATATCCGATACGAATAAATAACATGCAAAATATGCAACACATCTGACAAATTGGGTTTGGATCTTTTCCAGATTCGTATATTAATTCTTGGGAAGAACTTATTGAATTTGCTGTTCCTGAATCAAAAACATGTTTTAAATTTAGATAAATGCCAGAAAATAAATTATTTGCGTTGGTGATAAATAATTTGATATTCAAACAATCTTTGGGTTATAATTTATATACCCATCATATTGTTGTCAGTGCATAAAAAGTAATATAAAAATGACCTATAAATTTACATCAGACTCATTATCACGATTCACTTTTGATAAATTGTGTTCACACAATTATTAATTATTTCCTGTCAACAAAATTACTTATGTGACACGCGGACTTTATGAGAAGGAAACATGCAGTACTTTTCTTTCATCTGTTCAAGGTTGAAATAAATCACTTCCTATTTAACCTTAAATCACTCACGAAATTTAAAAAAAGTTGCTCAACTGTTGGGGAGCGGCTAAATAACTTTTGGATAACCCTCTCGTTTAGAAGAAGCTAAGAAAAATTATAAAATTAGGGTACGATTACAACATCTGGAATCTCTATGATCTGCTTTATGTGGAATTTTGTCTTTTTTCGAATCAGTAAAAAGTGAAACACTAGGCAACATTACTGCAGATTTGTGTTAAAAATTTATTTTTTGTATTGTTAGAAGCAAGTTTATAGAAAAGTATGTTTCTAAAAGTATTTTTTCAAAAGCATTTTTAAGAAAGCATTTTTACCAAAGAATTCTTACAAAAGCATTTTTACAAAAGCATTTTTACAAAAGCTTTTTTTCAACAATAACGTTAATAAAAATATTCAATAATATTCAAACAAAAAAGCTCACGAAGTCAAAACGGGGTGCAAATTTTAAAAATAAATCGAACGTTTTTGTTTTGATGAAACTATAATAAAAAAAACCAAGCAATAATCTAGTTTTTCGTGTTTATAAATAATTATATCTCGTGCAAATAATGTAAACTGAAAGGTCCGAAAGGGAGATTTCAATGCCAAGTTAGAAATTCTCTTCTCGTGCAAAACGTACTAAAAATAATAATAATTTATCGGCATTATTTTCTGTTATTTATTTACATAAAGGTGTGATTATAATTTAATAACTCTTTTTCTATAAGAATTTAGTGTCATTACGTTAACTATTTTTCACAATTGAGGCTATTTAGCGGACCATAAATTTTGATTAAAGACTGAGATAAACCGGAATTACAAATAAAGATTTTTTTTTCTACTCAAGTGCCCGACTTGCAATGGGAAAAAGATTATTTTTCTTAAACGAAACTTACATAAGTGGTATTTATTATAAATTATTATTATTAGTTCCATTCTACAAGGACTCTTGACATAATTGCACCAATAACAATTTTCACACTGAAAATGGCTATTGAAGATAAAATGTTATAGACAAAGTAACGAATTTTGTTTTTTAGAAAAAATAATTAAATCGAAATTGTTTAGTAAATATTACTAAACTTCGGGCCTTCAATTCAGAATATGCAAAAAATCATTTATCATATTTTATGTGAATAAATGGAATTACATTTTTTTAACACTGAGAATATGAATAATGATGTATCAAGAGTTTAGTTTATTTTTTAGTTTACGTATTTTCTTTTATTTACGTACTTTTTTTTAAACTGTCCCCATTTCAGTGATTTTTCGCTTCGTAATGAGTCAACATTAGGTGGTAATTAGTTGAAGACAATTATAAACATTGATCAAGCAACGTATTTGTAAATAAATTTATAAATAATAAAACATTTCTCTTAACATTTCCCTCCGCTTTTTTTATAAACAATAATTTTTCTAAATCTCAGATTTATTTGAGATTTTCTAAAGCTAATTTTCTCTATAAAAGAATATCAAAGCCACATTTTCCTGTGTGTAGATACGATTCAAAATCCCACAAATGGATAAACATTATTTTATTTATTTTAGTGTTATTTCTTTATTATATTTTTTTTTAGAGGAAATGGAAGAAAAATAAAATGAAGAAAATGTGTTTTTTTCTTTTGTAAATAGAAAAAGATTTTTTGTAAATCTCAGCTTTGGATTGAAGAAAGATCAACAGGATTGAAAAAAGGTTTTGAAGATCGAAAGAAGAATTAAAAAACTTAAAAAACGTAAAACAACAAAGACCTAGAAAATTGGAGGACGATCTAGAAGATCGAAAGAAGATTTAAAAGACTAAAAAGGATCTAGGGAATTGAAAGACGACCTAGAAAATTGAAGGAAGGTGTAGAAGATCGAAATAAGCTCAAAAGAAGATATAAAAGTTGGAAAAAGGATCTAGAAATATGAAAGCAGGTGTAGAAGATTTAAAAGATTGAAAAAAATCTAGAAGATTGAAGGAAGATCTAGAAGATTGAATGAAGATATAGAAGATTGAATATATGTAGAAGATCGAAAGAAGACTTCGAAGATTGAAAAAATCTACAAGATAGAAGGAAGATCAAAAGAAGATCAAAAGAAAATCAAAAGAAGGGATTGAAAGAAGATCTAGAAGATTAAAACAATCTCAAAAGAAGACTTAAAACATTGCAAAAATCTACAAGATTGAAGAAAAATCTAGAAAATCGAAAGGAAATGTAGAAGATCAAAAGAAGATATAGAAGATCGAAAGAAGAAATAAAAGATGAAAAAAGATCTAGTAGAAGATTGAAATAATATGCAGAAGATCGAAAGAAGGCTTAAAATATAAAAAAATCTACAAGATTGAAGGAAGATCTAGAAGATTGAAACAATTTCGAAAAATGATATAAAAGATTGCAAAAATATCTTGAAAATTGAACGAAGATCTAGAATATCGAAAGAAGATATAAAAGACTGCAAAAAAATCTAGAAGATTGGAGGGGGATCTAGATTATCGAAAGGAGATGTAGAAGATCAAAAAAAGATGTAAAAATCTAAAGAAGAAATTGAAAAAAGGTCGAGTAGATTTGAAAGTGATCCAGAAGATCGATACAAGATATAAAAGAAGGAAAATAGACCTAGAAAATTGAAGGACGATCTAGAAGATCGAAAAAAGATTTGAAAGTCTGAAAAATGATCTAGAAGATTGGAAGAAGATACAGAAGATCAAAAGCAGAAAAAAGAAGATAAAAGAAGATAAAAGAAGATACAGAAGATCAAAAGCAGAAAAAAGAAGATAACAGAAGATAAAAGAAGATACAGAAGATCAAAAGCAGAAAAAAGAAGATAAAAGAAGATAAAAGAAGATAAAAGAAGATAAAAGAAGATAAAAGAAGATACAAAAAATAGAAAAAAGATCTAAAATATTGAAAGGTGGACTAGAATATTTAAACAAGATTAAAAGAAGATATAAAAAAGATCTAGAACTTTAAAAGAAGTTTGAAAGAACAGATTGAAAACAAACTGGAAGATTGAAGAAAGATCTAAAACATTAAAAGGAGATGTAGAAGATCAAAAGAAGATATGAAAAATCGAAAGAATATCGAAAGAAGATCTAAAAGGTGGCAAAAAGATCAAGAAGATTGGAGGAAGATCTAAAAGATCGATACATCTTAAAAATCAAAATATATAACAGATCAAAAGATCTGTATCAAAAGATCTATATCAAAATATCTGTATCAAAAGACCCATATCAAAAGATCTACAAAATTGAAAAAGATCTAGAGATCTACAAGATCAAAACCATCTACATTTTAACAAACAAATTGTGAGTGTTAATAAAGATTGATAAGATAATAAAATTACATGATAAGAGTAACTTTTTTGAATGCCACGATTGTCAAGTGGTGACTTGAGTGTGAATATAATGAAGAATTATTTGGTGGTAATTTGTGTTGAAGATTAGGGGAGAAGGCAGGGGTATTTGCAGGGGAGGCCATAAAAAGAGTAAAGTAATAGAACCTCCTCAGTGTCTGCCAAGAGAGCTGCTTGTCTGGCTGTTCTTGTATATCTACCTCGACTTGTTAGTTGCTCTTGGTTTAGTCGCGCGAAAGCTACCGGTCGTGGCACATGAACGCGATTATCGGTGCCATCGTTTCCATGGATAAAAGGTGACGACGACTCTTCAACTTTTGGATAAAGAATCAACACAACTACGGCAAAGGTTCGTCCACCAATCGTCACCCCATCAATTCCCACCAAGTCTATCAAATTTTATTCACCCAAGTCACACGCACTCTCCCCACATCCAATTCTAAACAAACTTCACTGAAACCTCACAAAAGAGCTGCAACAAAAGTTCAATAGTGCACAATCCTCACAATTTTATAATTTTCGCAATTTTTTACCATTTTTGCAATTCTTTTTGATTGCCTTTTCTTGTTTCTGTATTTTAAACTATTTTTTGCTTTTTTCATTATTGTTTATTTTTATTGATTTTGTAAATAAAGAAACATTTTTGTTTGGATGTTTTTTGTGCTCTTTTATATCCAATGCTTTTGTGCATTTATTTTAACTATTTTTGTTTTTATCCACTTTTGTTTTTATTCACTTCTGTTTTAAACATTATTATTTCTATACACGTTTGTTTTTTTATCCACGTTTGTTTCTACTCACGTTTGTTTTTTATCCACTTTTCTCTATCCACGTTTGTTTTTTTATCCACGTTTGTTTTTTCATCCACTGTTGTTTCAATCCTTGTTTGTTTTTTTGTCCACATTTGTTTTTTATCCACGTTTGTTTTTTTATCCACTTTTGTTTTCATCCTTGTTTGTTTTTTTGTCCACATTTGTTTTTCATCCACTTTTGTTTCTATCCACGTTTGTTTTTTTATCCACTTTTGTTTTCATCCTTGTTTGTTTTTTGTCCACATTTGTTTTTCATCCACTTTTGTTTCTATCCACATTTGTTTTTCATACACTTTTGTTTCTATCCATATTCGTTTTATCCACGTTTATTTTTGTATTATTTTATTTTTACCATTTTTGTTTTTACACTCTTTTGTTTCTATCCTCGTTTGTTTTTATCCACTTTTGCCTTTAACTATACTTTTATTTATTATATTTGTTTTTGTTGGCACTCGATTTATTATACACCCAAATAGCAATTTAAAAACAATTTTTTGACAAAACAAATGCCAATAAAAGACAATTTTTACAGTTAATCCAATTTAATACCCAAGAAACTATAAATTTCTAAGGTTTAAAATCGTCCAATAATAGAAACAGTACAATTTGATCTAAAATTCTTTTTTTCGACAATAGTGCTTGCACAAACAATTTTGAATTAAAAATAGCATTTTCTTCTCAAAATTGTATTGTTTTTGGTTCAAAATTGTATTTTTTGCTCAAAACTGTATTCTTTGCTCAAAATTGTATTTTTTGCCCAAAATTGTATATAAAAGAAAAAGAATATATATTCTTTGCTCAAAATTGTATTTTTCGCTTTGCTAATTAGTCTAACGTAAGTCTATTTTGTGTTAAATAAAAAATTGTCCTAATTCAAACACAAATAAATGTATTTTTTTTAATTTACAAATTTTTGTGTAATTTATTATTTTATGTATTTCATTCCACAGTCTGCTTTTCGTATATTTTATCACACAATTGTTTCTTAATATTCCATATTTTCACGATAAACACTTTTTTGCGATCATAAATTAAATTAACGAAAGGAATTAAAATTCATGTGAAGTAAATTGTCGGGCATAAATCTTTTTTTCGTTTTTGTTTTGTTACCGTGTGAGCTAAAAAATCTTTTTTTTTTACTGCCGTTTAAAGTAAGTGACTGAATTCTTGGTTAACAAGTGCATTACATAAGGAGAAATATAAAATGCAGAAAATAAATAAAAGATGATAAATAACATATGTGCGGATATGAAATAACTTGTAGAAGTTGTTTTGCGCTTGCTGTAGGAAACAGTGAAAATAAGAGAAAGAGTACACACACTGCACGTGCTTAAGTTTACTTATAGTTGTATCTACAGCTAAACCAGAGTCGATAATTTTTCCATTCGCCGCGAAAGACTATTGCCATTGAAGAATAATTTTTTTATATGCTTTTCTATCAACATAATTGTCCAGGTGAGGATTGCATGCATAACTTAAATACAAAGATAAAACAAATGCGCTCAAGATAAATAAATATAGAGAGGAAAAAAGTACAAGTTTCCTTGAATCAAAGTTTTTCTTTTCGAATAATTTAGATTTATTTTTAATAATTCAAAAAATGTGAATCAAAGAAGTTTTGATTAATTAAGTATGGACTGAATAAATTTGAATCAAGTAATTTTGAATCTATGAAATAAGTTTGAATCAATGAAATAAGTTTGAATCATTGAAATGAGTTTGCATCATTGAAATGAGTTTGAATCAATGAAATAAGTTTGAATCATTGAAATGAGTTTGAATCAATCAAATAAGTTTGAATCAATGGAATAAATTTGAATCATTGAAATGAGTTTGAATCAATGAAATAAGTTTGAATCAATGGAATAAATTTGAATCATTGAAATAATTTTGAATCAATGAAAAATAATTAAAGAATTTTGTCAATATTTTTTAATTATAAAGATAAGAATGAAGTCAATTTCGAATCAAGTAAATATTTCTTTGAATTAAACAAATTTTTGTAATGTTGTAGTTTTGTAATTTTATAGTTTTGTAATTTTGTATTTTTGCAATTTTGTAATTTTGTAGTTTTTAGTTTTGCAATTTTTAAGTAAGCATTGCATTAAGTTCATTAAAATTCAATACTCATTATATAATTTCTGATTCAACTGTTCCATAATTCTTGATCCATTTATGAGTTTTTTATAGTTACATTTAAATAAACGATGTTATGTCGGCTTTATTTGTTTCCAAGTCACGTTACAACTATATTATTATTTTTTAAACATAATATAACCACTGCAATATTCCTTATCACTTGTCAAGCAACTTTAATTCACTGTTTTTAAATCAAATAAGGTTAATTCCACCAGAAAGCATTGATCTCTGGAAAAAATTCTTATGACTTTATTGCAAAAATAACATTTATATTAATTATATATATTATAATTTTGTATCACGTTTTTATAAGTACCATATTTTTATACCATATTTTTATACTATATTTCAATACCATATTTCTATACTAAATTTCTATACCATATTTCTATACCACATTTCTATACCATATTTCTATACCATATTTTGTACCCTATTTTGTACCCTATTTTGTACTCTATTTTGTACCCCATTTTGTACTCTATTTAATACTCTATTTTATACTCTATTTTATACCCTATTTATATCCTACTTTATACCCTATTTTATAGCATATTATTTTACCGTACCAGTGCGCCATAAAAAACTATTATTTTATACCATACGAGTTATATTTCTTATAAGACTTACATCATTAGAATTATACTTTACGCTCAAGAAGATAACGCTAAGCTTCAATTAATTGAGAATTTTTAAATTGCTAGCATTGATCATTTCTTTATTTACCCACTACCTTTTTAAAATAATATAATTGATGATTTAATAACAGTTTCCTTAAATAAAAGACTACCTATTAAGTCAATAATAATTACGATTCTAATTTAAAGCAACATAAAGTAGCGGATAATTGTTATTTTCCAAGTATAATACACAAACAGTTATTTTTTGCAAAAATTCTTCCATACACATCTTTTTCTTCTTTTGGTAAAAGAAGAAATATTATATTATATTATTTTTCTTCTTTTTACTTGACATTTGAATTTTTATTCGACAAAAATGTTCAACTTTTGACGCGCCAAACTTTTAATTTAAAAAAAATTCAAATTTTAGATAACAATAATATCGAACTTTTAATTAACAAAATAATTCAACAAAAAATTGTCATTCGATAAAAAATTGTCATTCAACAAAAAATTGAATTTTCATTTAACAAATAATGAATTTTAATTAGAGAAAGATTTAATTCTATTCGCTGAAGGAATTTCATTTTTCTCTGAGATTTCAGGATTTTTGGAAAAAAAAAATTGTGTACTCTTGATGTATAATGAAAATGTAAATGTAAAATAAAATGTAAACTGAAATCTTATCAAGTTGATAAGATTCAAACGGAAACAATGATTAGAATAATTCAAAACTTGTTTATACACTTAATAACGTCGCACTGGGACTTGGCAAATTTTGTTTTTAATTACATACATTCTTCCGCACTTTACATTTTTAGTAACAAGACAAAGGACTTTATGTAACACTTGAAAATTTACAGACACGACCGAATTTACACATGCGACCAAAACGCCTTCATTTTTTTTTAAACTTCTACTTATGAAAATGAAATATAAAGGAATCATTAATAAATTTTAAATTAATTATAATGGGATCATTAATTTAAACTTGAATGCAATAATCGCGAAATTCAATATTCAAAAACTAAACTAAAGATTTAAATTTTCAAATAGTTCACTAATTAAACTTAAAAAACAAATAATTGAAAACATTTACAAGTTTAATTAAAATTTAATTTAATTTACATTAAATTTCGTTTTATTGTGGAAATAATTGTAAAACTTTATTGAAAAGTACAATGGAGAAAATAAACTAACTAACTAACATTAAATTTAATTTACATTAATTTTATTTTATTTAAATAAAACACTTAAAAATTCAAAAATTCAAATGTAAAATTTAAAACCTGAAAAATAGTATATTTTAAAAAATAATATATTTTAAGAAATACTGATAAGATGAATTTAAAAAGAAAGATAGAACACATTAGAATGGGTATAAATATGCTAAAAAATGTTGTTAAATAATGCATAAATCATTCTTATCCAATATCTTCAAATTACGATAGAAAACTGATAATCAGAAGCATACCTGATATTGCCATAATTTTCTAATATGTGGAAAAAAAATAAATTTGACAACTGATAAAATTTGAATCGCCTTTGAGAGAATCTTTATAATCTTTGAATCTCTTTCCTCCTACACTTATTTATTAAACGAGAGTACAATATAATAGCGTGTATTTTCAAATTAATCAAAATGATCCATTGCATAAGTTCAGCTCACGCGAGATTCAAATAAACTTACGTATTGATGATAATCGTAATTAAAATTCCCGTGTTAAAATATGAAAAGAATTCCTGTTTTTCCAAGAAGCGAATAAATGTATCATATTTTCCTATATTCATAATTTATTTCCTTGTTTTAACAAAATAACAATTTTTTAATTTATTTTCTTGATTTAAAAAAGTAATAAGCTTTTTTCATAATTCTTTGGCCGAAGGGAATCTTTTGTATAAAGAAATAAATAATTATATAGTATAAGTATAAAGATATAAATAAATAAAGAAATAAATTATTGCCTTATTTAAAAACGTGCTTTTTTAATAGCAAGGAAATAAATCATGAATCGAAAAATATACATTTATTCGCATCGTTTATTTATTTATATAGAAAAAAATGCAACACAATTGATGAGATTTTTTAAATGCAACACAATTGCGATTTTTTTTTAATGCAATAGAATTGAAATTTTTTTTAAATGCAGCACAATTGCTATTTTTTTTAATGCAATAAAATTGAAATTTTTTTTAAATGCAACACAATTGAGATTTTTTAAATGCAACACAATTGATGAGTTTTTGCTTTAAAAAAACTGCTTTCCTTTAAAAAATGAACTTGTGTCTTAAATAAAATAAAAAAGTAATTCCATCGAGAAAGAGGACACAAAAAGTATAAATGAAAAATATTTAACTTTCCGATTTACGAAATTCGTTTTCTAATGGACTCTTGCTTTGATGCAAACTTTTTTTCAAAGAGACAAAAAGTTTATCTATAACTTTCACATTCTCTATTATTTTTACTCAATCCTTTGAATCCATTGACAGAACGAGTTGTGTAATTGGATATACGGTTTTTTTACAAGAGGATGTTTTTGTCGCAATGAGATACCTATCTGTCATTTTTCCATGACAATTGCAAAAACTGAAAAGACAACTTTAAAAAATCATTTTTCATGTCAAAAGTGTAGCTTGACCCTTTCTAAAGTTTAATATTCGACTTTTAGACTATTCTTGTTTAGAAATAGACCGAAAAGAGAAAATAAATAATAATAATTTCATATTATTGTTACTTAATAATTATAATTTCTTGTTATTATTACTTAATAATTATAATTTCTTGTTATTATTACATAATAATTATAATTTCTTGTTATTATTACTTAATAATTATAATTTCTTGTTATTATTACTTAATAATCATTATTTCTTATTATTACTTAATAATTATAATTTCTTACTATTACTTAATAATTATAATTTCTTATCTTGACTATTTTTCTCCCTTTTTCATTTAATTGCAAACGTTTAACAATTTTTGTTGCAAATTACAACGCTAATTAGAAAATAATTATTACTTTTTCCTTATTTTTTAAAAATTTGTTGTTATTGCTTTTGTTATTTTGCTTTTATAAATGTCAAGTCTTATATATAAAACTTATTACAAATATATATTTACTGTTACAATCTTTAGGTCATTAAAATAAATAAAATACACTAAATAAATAATTACAGTTAGATAAATAAAAATAATTATTTTTGATGCACCCTTCTTATTATTTTTTATTTTATTTTTGTTGTAATTTATTCTTCCACTAAACTCGAACAAATACCTCTTCTAATTTTTTGTACAATTCCACCACTTGAGTTGAACTTGGAACTTCTTTTTCGTCCGTTAAATAAGAATAAATATTTCTTTTTACTTTTACTAAAACCTCACCACTAGATTTGGAAATTTTTAATTACATTCTTTTTAATAATGAGAAAGTATTTTTTATCAAGTGTTGTGGAAATTTACACTAAAAATTAGAATGATATACATTCTTTTGCTAATTTCATTGATGTGATCATTATTGTATCTTTAAGATAAATCTTTAATGTTTATTATTGAAAATATACACACTAGAAGAAAATAAAAAGAAATTTTTTTAAAAAATTAGACATTAAAAAATATACACACTAAAAGAAAATGCAAATAATTTTTTTTAAAAATTTCAATTATTTTTAATATTATTGTTGTAATTGTTATTGTCATTGTTGTTATTACTGTTGTTATTATTGATGTTGTTTATGTTGTTTTTGCTTCCTCAAGAGGAAGCTTTTGTTGTTGCTTTTGTTGATGTTTTTGTTGTTTTTGCTTCCTCAAGAGGAAGCTTTTGTTGATGTTTTTGTTGTATTTTGTTGCTGTTTTTGTAATTGTTTCTATTGTTGTTGTTGCTGTTGTTGTTAACATTATTAATTAAAATTATAATCCTCATTCAATTTGACTTAGTCAACAATTTTAAACAAAATGCACTTTGATAAAACTACTATCTAAAGTTTACCGTGAATCATCTAAAATGCAGATTGTGAGACTTTCCTAAATTGCACGTCACTATTAATAAGTGATAATAGAATGTTCATTAGACAATAGAATTTAATCTTGATGTTCTTTTCAGATTACAGAGAATTCAGATAACGTTTATATTCAATGTCTGAAAAATCTAAATTGTAAACAAAGTACAGAACTCTTAATAACAAAATTGCACGAGATATCGTAAAATATTCAGGTCAGAATTGTGATTTATACATTTTTTTTCTTCTTCATCTTCTTTTATAACAATATAGAAAAAACATTTATACGTCAAAATTCCAATTCGCATTTTCTATATTTCACAAACTTTGTAAATTTCCTTTTGTTATCTTTGACATATTCGTGTGTGATAAACTCGACTGAAAATCATCCATAATTAATCTTACAATCTTATCTTCAATTTAACCGAAATTGTCCACTTTTATCTTCACACGAGTCCAAAAAAAACAAATCCTCGAGATAATATTAATTTTTATACAGTTGAAAATTTGCCAGGAGATTAAAAATTTTCCAATGGCTTTTAACAAATTTTTATTGCTTGTAAATTAAATTTTTTATTAATTGCAAAATTCTTTTATTAGACTTTTATTATTCGTGGAAATTTTTATTTAATTTCTTATTATTCGTAACTTTTCTTTACACTATTCGTAACTTTCTTTTACACTATTCGTAACTTTTTTTTACACTATTTGTAACTTTTTTTTTACACTGTTCGTAACTTTCTTTTTTACATTATTCGTGATTTATTTAATTTTTCGTTATTCGTCAAAATGTTTATTTAGTTTTCTTTTCATTTTTAAAAGAAAGGACAAGAAAGACTTTTTATTGAACTAAGCAAAAAAGGAAAAGATTTATCACTGCAGATTATGAAAATTACTTCAAAAGAAAATATGAGCAATTTTTTATTGAACAAAAGACAAGATAAGAGGAGTTCTAGTGCAAATGACATGAATGTTAATATTATTGTTAGAATATTAATAAGTAGGTAGTTTATCGTCAAAAATACATATGTTGATAAGGTGACACACGTGCTTAATTTATTTTTAAAAAATATATACTACTACAGTTGCAGCTATACCCAGAATTCAATTTTTTCCAATAAAAAATTCGTATCTTTTTAAAAATTTAATTGTTATGCTAAAAATGACTACATAATGATTACTGTAGCTTTAAAGTAATAGTAACTAAAAAAATTATAGTATAACAAATAGTTTAACAAATAGTTTAACAAAAAATGCAGAATGGTGTGTCAATAAATAAATAAATAAATAAATAAATAAATATACATGTACAAATAAAATTGAGATCCGCTTAGAAACGTTTTATTTTTTTCGAGAAAAAAATGTATAGTACCAAAATTTTAAATAAAAAAGAATTTCAATAAAAGAGTGCTAAATAAAAGAAGAGTGTTAAATAAAAAAAAATTGTAAATAAAAAAAAGTGTTCAATAAAAAAGAGTGTTCAATGAAAAATGTCAAATAAAAAGAGTGTTTAATAAAATAGAATTGTGAACTAAAAGAGAATGTTGAATAAAAAAAAATGTGAATAAAAAAGAGTGTTCAATAAAAAGAATGTTAAATAAAAAGAATGTTAAATAAAAAGAGTGTTAAATAAAGAAGAGTGTTAAATAAAGAAGAATGTTAAATAAAAAGGATTGTAAATAAAAGAAGTGTTCAATAAAAAAGAGTGTTCAATAAAGAAGAATGTTAAATAAAAAAGATTGTAAATAAAAGAAGTGTTCAATAAAAAAGAGTGTTCAATAAAAAAGAATATTAAATAAAAAAGAACGTTAAATAAAAAGAGTATTTAAAAAAAGGAATTGTTAAGTAAAAGAGAATGTTGAATAAAAAAATTGTAAATAAAAAAGAGTGTTCAATAAAAAGAACGTTAAATAAAAAGTTGGTTAAATAAAAAGAGTGTTAAATAAAAAGTGTGTTAAATAAAAAGAGCGATAAATAAAACGAGTGTTAAATAAAAAAAGTGTTCAATAAAAAAAAGAATGTAAAATAAAAAAGACTATAAAAAAAGTTCAATAAAAAATATCCTTAATTAAAAAAGAATTAAAAAGTTAAAGTGTTAAGAAAACATACACTTCTTTTCTCGGAATTGCAGTTCAAATTTAAAATGCAAAACTATATTTAAATAAATAAACCTGCGTCTTGGGGATCATTAACAATAATGAATTAACAGGTGAAAATTAAAGACGAGCTTGTAAAGAGAAGCTTCTATTTTAAAACTGTCAGGAAACTCATTGCCAAATTAATTCATATCTATAAACTACTGGGCTTGTTTGCAAAATAGATATATTTGTTTTATTTTATGCACTTAAAGCAACGCAATCAGCATTCAAGCACTCGAAAACGCGTGATTTTCTCATCTAGCTGTTAATTAATGCGCAACCAGGGTGATCACCTATCAATAAATCCATCGATATAATAGAGTGGAAAATAATTGCCATTCTTACGTATATAGATCCGTAACTTAATTTTAGAATTTAATTTTAGAACTTACTTAATTGGCCTCTACAAAATGTTGCCGGAAATTCGCGTACTTTAGTATTTTGTAACAAATCATTTTTAAGGCATAGATTTTTGCAATTTTTGATTCAAAAACCGAGCTCAAAACAGAATTGATACGATTTTTTGTTTAGAATTCTATTCATTTCTGTTCTAGTATATTCTACTTCGATCCTCTCTACTTTATTCTATTCTGTTTCGTTACTCTTTATTTTATTTTGTTCTTTTTTGTTCTATTTTGTCCTATTTTGTTTTTCTCTGCTCTATTTTGTTTCATTTTGTCTTAGTTTGTTCAATTTTATTCCATTTTGTTTCATTTTGTTTTATTTCGTTCCATTATATTCCATTTTGTTCTATTTCGATTTATTTTATTTTAAACTATTTTAATTCATTCAATTTTGACGCTTTTGTTTAATTCTATTTATTTATTTTATTTTATTATTTGTGTTCTTTTTTGTTCTTTTATTGTTTTATTTAAGCCCATTCTGTTCTTTTTTGTTTTATTCTATTCAATTCTGTTATTTTTTATTCTTTTCAATTTTATTGTATTCTATTCTGTTCTACTTTATTTCACATTATTGTATTTTATTCTATTCTATTCTATTCTGTTCTATTCCCTTTGTTTTATCCTTTTCTGTTCTATACTTTTTATTTTATTAATTTTTGTTTCATTTCGTTTTACGGATTTTTCAGACAAGATTATTTCATTCTATTTTTTTTAGTTTTTTTTTCTTTTAATTTTGTTGTTAGATTCACACCTCTGTGTTTAATAATTTTAAATTCTTTTGAATTCTATTTTATTCTTTTCTATTACTTTCAATTCAATTCTTTTCTATTCAAAACTATATTTCCATTCTTTTTTTTCTTTTTTATTCCATTTTATTTTCTTTTGACAAATTCTATTCTATTTTTTATAATTTCTTTTTCTTTTTCAATTCTATTTAATTTTGTTCTATCCTATTCTATTCTTTTCAATTCTATTCCATTTTGTTATACCCTATTTTTTGTTCTATCCTATTTAATTTTGTTCTATCCTATTCCATTCTTTTCAATTCTATTCCATTTTGTTCTATTTCATTTTATTTTATTCTATTCTATTCTATTTTGTTCTATCCTACAACATTTTGTTCCATCCTATCCATTTTGGGATTTTTCATTCTCTTTTCCCTTTCTCTATTTCATAAATTCTATTTCACAAAACTAAAATTCAAAACGTTTCGAAACTTTAGCAAAGTCTCAAAATAAAAATATATTATTATAACACAATCCCCTTTGACATAAAAATATAATGCAATTTTATCAGAGCTAGTGAAATGGAATCTTTCGAGATGATTCTATTTTAAAATAAAGTTTTAGGCACAGGGCTAATCGAAAATAACTGTCAGACAAAGAATAAAATGAATTATAATACTGAAAACGTAAATATTTATTTGAAAACACTTTTTCAGGCATTCAATTTTTGTTCAAGATTTGGTCATTTTTAGTTTTAGATCAATCCAGCAGATTAAAGTTAATAGACAAAATGAAAATGTAATAATAATTTAAATAATTTAACAATGTATGTTTAATGTTCGCACACTATGTGTGAAATAAATACAGTCTAATCATTGTATTGTCAAATAATAAAACATAAACGTATTGCTAAAATAGTATTTAATTGGATATTGTGCTTTGTTTTTTAAATGAGTAATTTGTAAAACACAGGCTCATTCGTTTAGCTTCAAAGTGAAACAATCGCGCAATATACAGATACCAAATAGACAGGAGGCATAATTTAGAACTAAGAGCATTCGGAATTGTGGCACAAACTCGTTCGTCGAACTCAAAAAAGTAAAAAATTTTGGCGTCGCTCTAAGATCTAAAGTTAGCATACTCTACACTTCAGCTCATAGAGTTCTTAGTTTTGCTCAAAAGCATAGACAGAAACTTCAAAGTTCTAACTTCATTTTCAAACATATCGAGATTTATGATAATAGCAACAATTATAATTTTTTATTGCTATTTTACCAAATGACAAGTGCATCTTACTAAAGTATAAAAATAAAAAACAAAAAAAAAATGAAAAAAATGAAAAAAATAAAAACAAAAATAATAATAAAAGCAATCAAAATATTAATAATAATAATAAAAGTTCATTAATTTGAATCAGCGAGAAATAAATTAATTTGCTTTTTAAATAATTAGTGAATTTAACGAATATATTTTCAATTTTAACAATAAGTTTAATGAAAATATTATTTCTTAACTCACAAACAACAAAATCCGTCAAAGAATCAAAAAATGTAACACTATTGTTTCAATTTTTAAAAATAAAATACAATTTTACATTCATTTAAATTTAAAATGTGCAGAATGAAAAAAAAAACAATTTCCAATTATTGAATTTAAAAAAACAGTTCTCAATTTTTGAATAAAACAAATGAAATTTTTGAATAAAACGAATGAAATTTTTGAGTAAAACAAATGAAATTTTTGAATAAAACGAATGACATTTTTGAATAAAACAAAACAACTTCTCATTATTGATGTGAATGTAAAAAACAATTCTCAATTTTTGAATTAAAAAGACGATTCTCCGTTATTGGGTTAAAAAAAGAATTCTCTTAGATTTAATAATTACAACAAAGAAAAACGTTTGGCTAAAAAATGCACCCCAGAAAAAAGATTAAAAAAAACTTAATCATTGCGATTGACAAAGTGCCATAAATAAATTAAGTAGTTGGCAATATCAACTTGGTTGACCTTTGGGCATTAGATCGTCAAAATGCGTATTCAGAAAGGAAGAAGAAAATTCAATGAGGTTTATAAAGTCTCTCGATAAGAGTTAATGAAATCAAAGGTGACAACTAAATTGCGATAAATTCATTTAAGACTGATTGCGAAGATAATGCCGACTTTCAAGAGAGACCAATCAAACAATTATTGCTCTCTCTTGTTCCTCTCTCAAACAACTTTAAACTAACGTGAGAAAATATCCTAAGATATCTCCTCTCAAGGCCATCTGCAATATTTTCTCTCTTTCAATCTAATTTCATTCAAACTCAAATTTTGTTTCATATAATGTGAAACAAAATGAAAACAAATATTATGAAACAAAATTTGCTAAGCATAAGAAGTGAAAAAATATTGTATGAAACAAAATTTTCTAAGCATAAGAAATAACAAAATAAATGAAATATTTAAAATACCTGCACATACAAAATTTTATTATTTAAAATCAGATTTAATGTTCCTTTTAATCATTATTTGAGAGCAATTTATATCTTCGTTTAAAAATTGATTAAAATCACATTAATTAATGATATATTGATTGATTATATTAATTTGATAATTTGATAAATGATTCGATTGATATTGATAATTAATAATTGGTCAATTTTAAAATTGAAAAATAATTGCTTATTAATTAAGAGATTTTTCATTCTTGATAAAATAAGACATGATTATTGATTAAATGAAATGATTAATAATTGAAATGATTAAGTTTTTATGCGAGAGATTAATAATTTATGGAAAATTAAAATATAAATCAAAAGTCGGATTGTAAAATTATGTATTTTCGTTTCAAAATGAATAATTTAATCAACAATGCAAAATATTGATAATTGGTGCAAAATTTATGAAAAGGTGGACCAGATTTTGATATTTTAAACCATAAAGCAATTTATTCATCAACCAACATTAAAAATGTAATCCAAAAACAGAAGAATTGTAAAATTAGAAAAAAAAAATACAAATCGTGATTCAAACAACATTATGAATACAAATTTTTAAAAAAACAATGCTTCCATATGAGAAAGCAACAAAATGATAATTATCTACATATGATAATTATCAATTGCAAAAATGCAAATTACGAATTTCCAAAAATGATAATTATGAATCTCAAAAAAAACAATGCTTCCCCATGAGGAAGCAAAAAATGATAATTATGAATCTCAAAAAAAACAATGCTTCCCCATGAGGAAGCAAAAAATGATAAAAAATTATAATTTCCAGGATAATTAAGTATGGATTTAAAAAGGTGCAATTTTTCATTGTTAATGAGAATCTAAAAATGATAATCACGAGGACAATTATCAATTTAAAAAAATAAAAATTGTAAATTTGTAAATTTGAAAAAGAATTTGAAAAACAGAATTGAGAAAATAATTCGGATTAGAGAGTGATTAAAAATCAAGTTCGTGATATAAATTTTTATTCTTTTTCAGAAAAGATTCTTTCTTAAATAAATAAATTTTTGAAATAAATAATTCAAAAAAATATAAAATTTAAAAAGACGCTTGTTGCGTCTAAAAAAGAGAATTAAACAGCAAGACTAAAAATTAGAAATTTTTTTAAAATTAAACTTCAAATTTCAAAAAATTTAAAATGACGCTCGTTGTACCGAAGAAAAGAGAATTGAACGGAATTACTAAAAATTCGAAAACTATTTTCAACACAGAATAAATTAATTTATTTTAACATTAATTACTCAATGTCCTTTTTTTAACAAAATTATTGAATGTACTTTTTTATTTCTTGAATTTAATGTTCTTAATTATTGAATTTAATGTTCCTAATTATTAAATCCAATGTTCGTAATTATTGAATTCAATGTTCGTAATTATTGAATTCAATGTTCGTAATTATTAAATTCAATGTTCATATAATTATTAAATTCTATGCTCCTAATTACTGAATCCAATGTTTTTAACCATTGAATTTAATCTTCATAATTACTTAACGCAAACATTAAATTAAATTCCCTCTCATGATGCAACAATTTAAAAATAACAATTTTTTCCAGTTTAATCTCGAGCAGTCAAAATAAAATGTTCAGTTTACGTGCACACTTTAAATAAAAAAATGACTAACAACTTTTAGGAAAATTAAATGACGTGACTTTTGTCCCAGGATGTGCAATTTTCCAGAAAGATTGGCTTTTTTGAGAAATGAACAAGAATGGAAATGGCACATAAGACTGAGATCGGAATGCAGTGCACTGTGCATCTCATTTATCACGTGACTATTTTCGGCATAGATACACGTGTCACTATTTCTGTGTGCCAATTTCTTTTCTTTTAACCCTTCCGATAGTTCACGTGCATTTTCTATTGACTCGTGTCGCTCAAAAACAAATAATCTCTCTGTGAATTTTAAGTCGTAAACTATTTTCAACAATGATCGAATCTGTAAATTTTCTATTATTACTATCATTGTTATTTTATTATTATTATTTCATCATCACTGTCATCATTAATACTATTTTATTTATTATACCTTTATTTTTCTGCCAAGTATATAGGCTGGAGTTTTTGTAGATAAATTTTAATTTTTAAATAAAGATGATGGAAATTTTACGTTTCGACCAATTTGAATAATTTTTGTGAAAAATAAATTTTAATTGTTACTATTATTTTATCATTATTAACATTAATATCATTGCTACTATTTTTTGATAATAATAATAATGACAATAATAATAATAATAATAATCATCATCATCATCATCATCATTATTATTATTTGAAAAATTGAAAAATGTGAAAAATTTTTGGACATTCAATTTTGGACAGATGATTATTATTATTACTATTATGATTATTTTTATTATCATTATCATTATCATTATCATTAGTTTTATCATACTTCGTCATTTGTCTTTTACAAAATTTATTATTTTCAAGTTCAATTTACTCAAATTGAGTTTCTATTTCAGCTGATTATGAAAATTAAAGAAAAATTTCTAGGCAGTTCTGGAAATAGAACAAGTTCAGTGTGTCGGTTCTAAAAATATCTATTACATCTTTATTGTTTATAGCATCAGTGCAATGATCTGCAGATTGCAGACAATAATTTACAATTGTCATTATTTATGTTTATAAACAGAAAATGATGAAAGAGGAAAGTAACATTAAACTAGAGCTTAGATCCTTGGATATAAAAAGTTGCTTGCTGAGAAATAAATTTTAATTGATAACACACATTTTGTCTTTAAATTATCTTTTGAAAAAGATATCCCTGTGATAATGATGCAGAAATGCATTACATACTTTGATATGAAGAGTAACGTACGTCAAGTCACGTACTTCAAACTCAATGAGTTTTAAAGTAATGCATACTTTTACAACATGGTATTTAAGCACTTTCCAAAATTAATTTTTATTTTTACATTCTCATCAAAAATGAGAGTGTATTAAAAATGTGCGATTTTTTTTAATTCAATTCTCCATGCATATTCTTTTCGGGATTTTACATATTTTAGCCCCCATTCAACTTTCCAATATTAATTTTATCATAAATTATTATGTCACAAGTTATAATGTATTACAAGTTGTTAAATTGTATTGCAAGTTATTAAATTGTATTACAAGTTATTAAATTGTATCACAAGTTATTAAATTGTATCACAAGTTATTAAATTGTATCACAAGTTATTAAATTGTATCACAAGTTATTATATTATACCACAAATTATTGTACTATATTATAAGTAATTATATTACAGTACAATTCATTTTTTTCCATTTCTTTTTTAAATAAAAAAATTGATTGATACATTTTTTTTATTAACATATTTTTATTTTAATTATTGATTTTGGATTTGAATTGTCGATTTCTTTTAATTTATGGTTGTAAGATTAACATAATTTTCAATTTTTCTATCTATATTTTACACATCTATACATGCTTTTTATTTCACTTTTTCTGTATTATAAACAAAATTAAAAAATAGTTTTAGAAAAGAAAAAATAAATCAATAATTAAAAAATAGTTTTTTTTCTCAGGGTTCCTTTGACGAAGATTGTTTTTTTTTTCAAAAGAATTTTAAAATAGTTGTTTTCTTTTATCTAAAGACATCCCTTGTGATTTAAATGATCAAAAAAAAAAATTGTTTATTTTTTAAAACGTTAAAAATCGATTCTATATTTCTCATCATGACTATCTTTTAAATCCGGTTTTTTATTTTTCATTTTTAAAAAATCCGTAATTTTTCTCATTTAAAAAACTATGTAGGTAATTTTTCCTATAATTAAAAAACAGTAATTTTTCCTATTTAAAAAACTCTGTAACTTTTCCTATAATTAAAAAACTGTGTAATTTTTCCTATTATAAAACTCTGTAATTTTTTCTAGAATTAAAAAACTATTCTTTTTCTCCATTAAAAAACTATGCAATTTTTTTTATTTAAAAAATTGTATACATTTTATTTTTATTCATTTATTTATCTCCTTTAACAAATGTTCTTTTACATACATACAAAATGTATGTATTTTCTTTTATTTAAACAATGTGTAATTTTCCTTATTTCACAAATGTGTAAGTTTCTTTATGTATACTTTTTTTTAAATGTGTAATTTTTTGTTAAATAGGCAATTTTTTGTTAGTGTGTAATTTTTTATAAGTGTGTAACTTTTTGTAAGAGTATAATTTTTTGTAAATGTATAATTTTTTGTAAGTGCATAATTTTTTGTAAGTGTATAATTTTTTGCAAGTGTATAATTTTTTGTAAGTGTGTAATGTTTCTTAAGTGCGCAATTTTTGTTAAGTGTGCAATTTATTTTAATTGAACAATTCTTTTTTTTTATTTATTTAAAAATGCGCAACTTTTAACCCTGTGAAATAAATTCTACGGATTTTTGTATTTTCTTTTTTATTACAGATGGAATTGCACACGAAATCTTCGAGACCTTCCCCAGAAAAAAATTCCAAAGGCAATGAAACCATGTTCAAGACGGACGTATTATCAGGGTAAGTAATCAGAATATTACTTTTAAATGGACAAATAAATGCTTAAAATTAGAACCCGCGATTCAGTTTTTCCTCGTAATAAACTTCGTTAAACTTCGAAGAGTTTAACAAAAATATATATGAAAAGGGAAACAATGAGACAAGTTTTTATTTAAATACATTGTAATCTGTTTTCTAAAATATTTACATTCTGTTAAATTGTGCAAATATTTCAAACTCCTGGTGCATGAATCATAGACATTAGATTAAGAGAGAGAATTTATTCAGATAATAGATAAGTGCTTAAGTGCTTTTCTATTTTTTTGTTCGTTATTTTGAAACGAATTAAATTCTCGTCCGGTTAGAGAATTAAAATATTAAAATGAATTTTGATACGAACAAATATCAGGGAATTTAAAAATTTATCTCAAAGAAGGTAGAATTTAAAATATTTTGTTGAAATAACTTAGCTAATGTAATTTATATAAAATAGTTTAGTTAAAATAATTTTGTTAAATTAATTTAGTGAAAGTAATTCAGCTAAAGTAATTTTGTTAAAATAATTTAGCTAAAGGAATTTAGTGAAAGTAATTTAGCTAAAGTAATTTTGTTAAAATAATTTAGCTAAAGGAATTTATTTAAAAAAATGTAGTTGAAAAATCGAATTAAAAAGCTGCTAAAGAATTAAGATATAAAACGAAAAACTGAAACAAGTCAATGAACTTTGAGAATTAAAAAAAAAATAAAGAAAACTGATTTGAATCTTTGATTAGTAAGGAATAATCCGCCTTATTGCGGAATCGTTAAAAATAAATAATAATCTAGTAGAAAGGATGGCATTTTGCCAAATGAGAATGTTTTATTTCATTATGTTTAAAATACTTATACTTGTGCTTTGACTGACTCTGTAATCGTTTGCAACACAAATATTAATATACAAACACTTAAAACAACAAATTACGTTCTTTGGGGATGTTTGAGCAAAATATTAATAAATTGGTCTATTAAAAAATGATTTATTTTTTTAAAAAAATCAATCGACCCTCTCAAGTCCAAAGAAAGCATTAAAAAGTATTATTTTAGAAGAGTTTTAAAAATATTTCTGGGCAAATAAAAAAAGAAAAAAAATGATACTAAAAAGGGTAAAAAGTGATTTTACAAAAGGGTAAACAATTATTCTACAAAATAATAGAAATAAGTATACAAACTCGTAAAAATAATTCTACAAACTCGTAAAAATATTTCTGCAAACTCATAAAAATGATTCTACAAAAAAATGAAATCACTGCAAAATAAAGATATAATATAATTAATAAACAGAATTTTACAAAAAACATTTTACAAAAATAAAATAATTCTACAAAGCAAAAATGCTATAAAAATGAAACAATTCTACAAAAAAGTGCTACAAACATAAAATAATTCCTCAAAAAAATGCTACAAAAATAAAATAATTCCTCAAAAAAATGCTACGAAAGGAAAATAAATCTACAAGAAAATGCTACGAAAATAAAATTATTCTAGAAACAAAAATATTGGTTAAAATATAAGAAATCTATTTTCTTTCTCGAAAAAATCTATTTTCTTTCTCTCGAAAAGAATCCATTAAAAAAATGTTTAATATTTTAACTGAACAAACGATTTAATTAAAAAGAAACACTTTAAAAAGAAACGAAAAGGGTCCAATTGGAGAAATTCAAATATGATCCTATTTAACAGACTAAACAATAATTGTTTGAAAACAATGAATAAAACAAATGAAATTTAAAACGTATATATTAAGAGATAATTTGTAAAAAAATACAAGCAATGAAATTAAAAAAATAATAATTAAACCTATAGTTTATAATTGCATGAATTTTCATTGCCTTGAAGGTGATAAAATTCCACTTTGTATTTGTAACCAAATCATCAGTTTTGTAAAGCAGTATAGAGATACCACTGCATGTGAATTCATAAAAGCAATGTAAATGTCTAATTTGGATTAAAAATTTTCTTTTTAAATCAACTCAAAATGCAACTTTATGTTCTATTAATTTAAATTTCATGAATTTTTAACTTGTTAATTAAAAATAACAATTATCATGTTCACAAATAATTTAAAAATGAAAACGTTAATTGTATTAATTTACGAATAAAAAAAGAAAAAAGAAAGAAGAAAACAAAGAAAGAAAGAAAACAAAGAAAACGAAAGAAAAAAAAGAAGAAAAGGAAAAAAATAAAAAATTTATTCATCTATATTAATTTACGATTACTATTAATTACCCTAATTATAATTTATAATTATTGTTTAATATAAGACATTATGAGAATTGCGGCAAATTTAATTGAACTGCAGAAAGTTAATCTATTTACACCTTTTATGAATACATCGTCACTTTTAAATCGTGCAAATGTCATCCTCTTTATCAGTATTTATTAAATCAAAAGCAAACTTAATTGATAATGGCATTAGATTCTCTGTTTGTTTTCTTTATTGTTTCATTTCTTTTTTATAGTAATTTTAACTCATTGTATAGCAATAATTGCATAAATAGTAGGAGTAATTAAATTTGATAAAAATAAAACACTACGGAAATAATACGATAATGGTAATCAAATAATAAATAATAAAATAATATAAAATAATAAAATAATAAAAATAGTATAACAATAAAATGAAATAAATTAAAAATATTGTCATTAAATAACAAACAAATAAATTATTATTACTATTGTCATTATCATTCTTATTAATTATAAAATCAGTAAACGAACAATATTTTAGTATTATTATTTATAAAATCAATAAACAAACAATATTTTATTATTATTTATAAAATCAATAAGCAAACAATATTTTATTATTATTATTTATAAAATCAATAAACAAACAATATTTTATTATTATTATTTATAAAATCAATAAGTAAACAATATTTTATTATTATTATTTATAAAATCAATAAGCAAACAATATTATATTATTATTTATAAAATCAATAAACATACAATATTTTATTGTTATTATTTATAAAATATTATTATTTGGCTACTATTGTTGCATTTTTAATATTAATTATTCCTACTATTGTATTTAAGCACCCCGGTATTTAATTAAACAAAAATTCTAATTTAAGAAAAATATTGTTCAAAGGAACGGGACAACGTATGGCGCCTTTCAATCAAAAGATCCAATTCTATCAATGGAGAAGGGAATTAATGAAAAACAAGGAGACGATGGGCACGGAATGGGCTCGCATCATCCAACCTCGTAAGCGAAATTATCTATTAAAATTAAAAAAAGAAAACACGCAACGATATAAAAATTTTAAAAAAAATCATTTATCCACTAGTAAAAAAATGAAATATAAAATTCGCATTCATGATATTTTCAATGTGCAAATTAAAGACAGTTTATCTACGAGCAATTAAAGTTGAAATTATACTTATTCTTATTTCACGAATTTTTTTCTCTCAACTTGTCGAAAAAAAAATTGAAGAAAATAAACCGCGCTGGAGTTCGCAACATTTTTTTCGTTTACAAAATATAAAAAAACAAATTTTTACCATTTTCAAATTTTCAAAATATTTATTTACAATTTAATTTAATTTATTCACAATGAAGGGGATATAGTAAAATTGCCGTTTAAATAATAATTAGGGTAGAAAGTATAAAAGTATAAAAGTATAAAAGTTTAAAAGTATAAAAGTTTAAAAGTATAAAAGTTTAAAAGTATAAAAGTATAAAACTATACAAGTAGTTTATAACAATATTTATAAAAATTCTTCTTTGCCTTATCTTCTTAAAAATTTAATTTTTTGCACATAGCGGCGAATTTGCGAATTTTATTAATTTATACTTAAATTCTTTGGAATAAATAATGTAATTATGTTTGTAATTACCCATTTATGGTCCTTCTGGACTGCGGGTTCATTTGTTATAAATAAAATAAATAAATAAAATAAAAAAGTTTGTAAATAAATACTAGAACAATTAATAAATAAACAAACATTTGCTTTTTAGTTTTTCGTAGACAAAAAAAACGTTGCAAACTTTAAAAAAACGTTTCAAATTTCAAAAAATCGTTGCAAACTTCAAAATACGTTGCAAACTTCAAAAAAACGTTGCAAACTTAAAAAGAACGTTGCAAACTTCAAAATACGTTGCAAACTTCAAAATACGTTGCAAACTTCAAAAGAAAGTTTGCAAACTTCAAAAAAACGTTGCAAACTTGAAGGAACGTTGCAAATTTCAGTAACATGAAAATACAATATAAATTTTGAATTAAAAATTCGAAATAGAATGCTACAAAAAACGATGATTATTTTTTGCTTTTTGAAAAGTTTACTTTGATCTGGAAAAGGGGCACATTTTGTAGCCCGTTTATTTGTGAAATAAATTTAAAAAAATGTGCGATTTTTCAGATATTTGGAGACGTTGATGCACCTGTTCAAAGGTAACGTCGGATCGGGAATCTTTGCACTGGGCGATGCGTTCAAAAATGCTGGATTGTTGCTTGCACCACCACTCACGATCTTTCTTGGAGTCATCTGCGTTCACGCGCAACATATTCTTGTACGTAGTTGCCTCGTAATGCATCGCACCCGTTCATCTTAACAATTGCAACTTCGGGTGGCGTTATGCCAATAATCTCCAGAAGTAGGTACTATATAGTACTATCAAATAAAATTAACAACCGTCACTCACTGGGCCCTGGGTTTAATCATCCTTACCTACTAAATGGGTATTGTTCCTCAATTCAAAACAATTACAATTATCCATCTCTTTACCTTTCAGCAATTCTCGTTTTTCTCATCTTCAATTCAACGTGCCACAAGCATCACCAAACCTAAAAACAAAACATCAATTAATCAATTTATCAACAGTGAACAGCAATCTTTGCAAATAATAATTATTAAAATATAATAAAAATCGAAAATCGTCAAGATGCTTCCTCTACAAGGAAGCAATAATTTTAAAAAATGAACAAAAATATTCACGAATAATTGGATCTAAAAGTATTTCGGGTAATTAAGTATTAAAAATAATTACGAAAGAATGTTTCTGTATTAATTACGGGCAAGTGTTTTTAAAATAATTACGGGGAAATGTTTCTAAAATAATATCACGGAAAAATGTTTTTAAAATAATTACGGAAAAGTAATTGACAGAAAAAATACCTTGTAAAAGAAATTGAAAAGAAATTGAGAAATATCTCATGGAAAGAAAAATTTATTATTGAAAAAATATCATAGAGAAAGAATCATCATTGAAGAAATATTGTAGTGAAAGAAACATTGAAAAATTATCACTAGTGGAAAAACGTCATTAAAAAAATACCTTAATGAAAAGAATCTTATAATTAAAGCGATTTATAAATTCAAAATCTGATCCGTGAGATTGTCTACTGATTTAAAATAATATTTACAATTTATTGCAAAAGAGTGATTAAAAACTTGAACAATAAATAATGAGAATCGAGTGAAACTAATTTCTTGTTGAGTAAAAAAAAAAGTAAAAACAGGAACATAAATTACAAAAGAGTGATTAAATGATAAATATCAATAAAACTGAAAATTACCAATAAACATTTGTTCGTAATAAAAAATTCTAAACAATGTTCTAAATAATTTTTTAAATAATTTTCTAAATAATGTTCTAAATAATGTTCTAAATAATGTTCTAAATAATGTTCTAAATAATGAATTATAAATAATGTTCTAAATAATGAATTCTGAATAATATTCTAAATAATGAATTCTGAATAATATTCTAAATAATGAATTCTAAATAAATAAAATACTAATATTTGTTGTGAGTTTAACAAAACAAAAAAAGCAACAGGGACATTTGAGTGGCAAATTTTATTTCTATTTTTGGAGTCAACTGAAATAATCTCTCGTGTCGAACAAAGCATAAAATCTAAATATAATTGTAGTTCCTTTTATTAAACAGTCCATAAAATTATTTTGATGGAGGCGCGATATTGAAGCTTCAATTGAATAATTTGCTGTTTCAAGATTTTCTAATTGAGTATTTTTACAGTTGAAATGCAATGAAGAAGTAACAAGAAGACTAGGAGATTCTATTACAACACAACCCGGTTTTGCTGGAACGGTAGAATTATGTTTTGCAACAGGTCCCATTTCGTTAAGGAAATATTCAGTCTTCATGAGGTAAATTTCCATTACTTTCATCCAAATAGTAAACTTTCAGAAAAAAAAAACAATTTTCATAGAAACAAATCGTTGGAAATTATTTTCAACCATCAACAATGTTGAAAATTATTTTCAACGATCTTTTCAACAATCTTTTCAACGATTCTTTCTATGAAATAAATATTGTATGAAAATTGGAAATTTGTTAATTTAGATTTAAATTTTACCTACAATTTTTATTTTTTCTATTTTATTTATTTATTGCTTCCTCATCGATTGAAATAATAAAAAATTTAAATTTAGATAATTTAAAATTTAAGGAACATAATTAATCTAATTCTTATATAAATCTGAATTCTTATAAAGAATTCAGATTTTTTAGTCGTTTTAGGGTTCTTGAAATAAATTTTATCTTAAATTTTGTATAGACTTCAAAATTTAAGATTAAATTTATTCCAAGGAACCAAAAACCGTTAAAAAATCTGAATTCTTATTATGTTCATTTTGGGTCGCAAAACAAAGTCTAATTTATTTATAATAATTCTATATCAATTCATTTAAATATAAATTATTTAAATATCATTTAAATATTATTTAAATATTATTTAAATAGCATTTAAATGTTATTTAAATTAATTTAAATAGGTTAAAATATCTACTGATAATGTTATTAAATTCACTGATATTATGTAGCGCTTCTTAAAGAAAAGGCATTCATTTTATTATAAGGCTTATTCAATAAATGATAATCAGTTGTATTTTTCCATTGCGAATAAGATGCAACAATAAATTTCCAAGATAACATGGTTTTAATTAATTTAATTAACATTTCAAGACTAAATTCTCATTAATTAATTATAAATTATTACTTTTAATTAAATCAGAAAGAGAAGAAAAATTATTATCAGCTTTAAACAATTGTTGAATAGAATAAAATTATTCAACACTAATTATTTCGGACACATTTAGTCAGATCGTTTAAGGAAAAAGAATCTTTTGACAAAAAATTGTTACGAAAATAAATAGAATAATAAAAATAAGTATTACAAAATTTCAACGAAAATCAGTTTGTTTTCCACTCTCCACTTTTTTGAAATCATGGAAATTATAGAAATCATAGAAATCCTAGAAATTTGAGATCATATCATCGTAGTCTTTGAATCGTTTTATCATTTGATTAAAAAATACCTCGAAAGCGTTTAAAAATGCATTTAACGTGACAAAGTCTTTTTGCCAAAATGATCGACTTCCTCAATAAAATATTCTGAATCGGTTTCTTCAGTGGCTCAGTCACTAAATTATTTTTCATGACTCACAATGTACAGAAAATAATGAATTACTTCCTATGAATAACAAATGATTGTCACATTTATTTTTGCATCAAAAGTAGACTTCCGAAATACTTTCAGATTTTTTTTATTTTATTTTTTTTTCATTTATTTATTTTTTTTTACAACTCGACTACTTTTTTTCTTCGTTTTTTTGGCTTTTTAATTTAGGTATTTATTGAATATAAACTTGTCAAATGATCCTTTATATTATTTTTTGTATCTTCTTGTTTTTATTAAATGATCTTCATTTTCTCTGAAAAAAAAATTCAATCAATCCTTAAAAGTAATAAGATTTTTTTCGTTCATTGATATGTTTTATTATTATTTATTATTAAGTATTATTATTATATATTTTTTATTATGCTCTTTTATTTTGCATTTAATTCAAACCTTTTCTTTGATTGTTTTTGCAGAAAATTAGTTAATATCTTTCTGTGTGTTACGCAACTCGGATTTTGCTGTGTCTATTTTGTCTTTATTTCAACAAATATGAAACAGGTGAGAAATCTTGAATTTTCGTTAAATTAAACAATTTTCGAGCCCTTTTGAAAATGCCCAAATTTTACAAAATACTTCGATAGTTGGAATTATTAAAAATTAAAACTAGAAGAATTGATAGCATACAGCAAATTAGGAATTACAATTTATAAACAATTCATAAACAGCAATTTATAAACAAAACTTTATAAACAATAATTTATAAATAACAATTTATAAATTACAATTTATGAATACAATCCCCGCGGTCAATTTATAAACTTCAATTTATAAACAACTATTTATAAACAGCACCGATTTAAAAATAAAGCAAGTCAACAATTTAACAGAAATTTGCAATAATTCACAAATTGCTAGAAACTTTTAAAGACTGTAATAATTATTAACATGATACAAAAATCAAAATTTGAACTAAAAATGAAGTACGGGCATTTTCAATCGGATTTTGAATAAAAATTTCAGAACTGAATTGAATTAGTTTGAACAAATTATTTTAAATTAGTTTGAATAGATTATTTTGAATTACTTTGAAAAAATTATTTCGAATAGTTTGAACAGATTATTTCGAATTAATTAGAACAAAAAATTACTTTGAATAATACTTTGAATGGAATATTTTGAATTACTTTTAAATCATGTGGCGGGATTTTTCTAAAATGATTTTAAGGTACTAGATGTCTACGGCTGGGAATTAAGTGTGAAGCTCCATATGGCAATTATTCTCATACCAATAATTCTGAGCACTTGGATCCGAAATTTGAAATATCTCGTGCCTGTTTCATCCGTAGCGAATTTTTTGGTTCTTTCTGGTTACATGGCTACAATGTACATAATGTCCCACGATCTACCTCCAATCAGCGAAAGAAGATATGTTGCAGACTGGAAACACATTCCTCTGTTTTTTGGCACTGTAATTTATTCCTTCGAAGGCATCACTCTGGTAAATTTCCTCTGCTTCAATAACTCCAGTTAACATGAAACAGAAAACAAAACCAATTAATAAAATCAATCAGAAAACATTACAAATTAGTACAAAAACATGGTAAAATTTCAGAACTCAACAAAAGCAAATTGTTATCGTAACATCAGAGAGATTTCTTTATTTCTTCTTTATTTTAAAATTCGTATTTCTTCAATTTCTTTATTTCTTCTTTATTTTGAAATTCGTAATTTCAAAATAATATAAATATAAATAATATAAATTATAAAATATTTAAATTTCCTTATTGCTTCTTTTTTTGAGTTTTATTTAAAAGGACAATTTTATTTAATTTTGTTTTAACTTTTCATGCACTTTTGTGCACTTTTTTTGTTTTTTTTTGTTGCACTTTTGATTTTAAAGAAAGTAAAATGTTTCAGGTACTACCTCTAAAAAATGAAATGAAAAAACCAAGAAATTTTAACAAACCTCTGGGAGTGTTGAATGTAGGAATGGTTTTTGTTGGAACAATGTTTGTGGCGATGGGTTTCCTAGGATATTTAAAATATGGAGACACAGTTAAAGGCTCAGTTACATTAAACCTCGAATCTGGACCGTAAGTGTTCTGAAACAGAAAAAGATTTATGTAATTATTAAAAATGTAAATCAATTTCTCAAATTGATAACAAAAGAGTACAATTTTCAAAAAATTCAAGAGAAATTCTAAACTCGAAAGAATTTTTCCTTTCAATTAATTTTTTAAAAATGCACTAATTAGAAGAAATTGAATAAAAAATGAATAAGAAATAGAATCAAATTAAACAATGCTTCCCTATGAGGAAGCAAAATTAATTTAATTTGACTAAATAAAACTGAAAATCAGACTAAATGAAATGAACTAGAAATTGAAGATAATAAAATTAAATTGAAATAGAAGCTGATGAAACTAAATTGAAATTAAAACTGATCGAATTAAATTAAAATTAAAACTGGTCAAAATAAATTGAAAATAAAACTAATCGCATTAAATTGAAGATGGAACTAAATTAATCAAATTGAAAATGGAACTAAATTAATCAAATTAAAAACGGAACTGAATACATCCAATTCAAAACGAAACTAAATAAATCAAATGCATTGAAAATGAAAGCAAACGAATTAAATTGGAATTGAAACTGGTCAAAGTAAATTGAAACTGATCAAATTGAATTGAAAAAAAAAAAATAAATAAAAGAAACTGAAAACGAAACTAAATAAATAAAAATAAATAAAAGAAACTGAAAACGAAACTAAATAAATAAAAATAAATAAAANCTAAATAAATAAAAATAAATAAAAGAAACTGAAAACGAAACTAAATAAATAAAAATAAATAAAAGAAACTGAAAACGAAACTAAATAAATAAAATAAATTGAGAATAAAACAAAATAAACCAAACTGAAAACGAAATTAAATAAATTCAATTGAAAACAAAACTAAATAAATAAAATAAATTCAAACTGAAACTAAACTAATTAAATTGAAATTGAAACTGATCAAATTGAATTGAAAATAAAATTAATCGCATTAAATTGAAAATGAAACTAAACGAATTAAATTAAATTGAAAATGAAACTAAACAAACCAAATTAAATGGAAAATGAAACTTATCAAATAAAGTGAAACTAATAAAAGTAAAACTATAATTGAAGTTAAATTGAAATCACAAATGAAATAAAATTAAAAACAAAACTAAACAAATTAATCTAAATTAAAAATATAGCTGTAAAAAACTATTTTAAAAACAATTTTAAAAAAATTATAAAAACAGAACAATATTTAAGTTTCAAGAATTAAAATTTCTATAATTTTTTGCGATATTCTAAATAATAAGTAATTACAAATAAACAACTCCATTGATCGTATTTTTTGCTTGTACATAAAGGGAGCAAGGAGGTACAGATAATTTCATCTATACAAGGTCAATATAATTCTCAGAAACGTTGCATGAGCTAAGTTTTTCAATTAATGAGAATTTTCAGTTGTTTGAAGATTAATCAGACTGGACTTTTTACTAAAAACAAACAAAAAAACAAAGCAAACAAGAACCAAAAAGAACAAAGCAAACAAGAACCAAAAAAAAAACAAAACAAAACAAAAAAGAACAAAATAAAAAAAGCAAAACTAACAAAATCTAAGCAAAACAAAACAAAACAAAAAAAAACAAGACTAAAAAAATCAAAGCAAAACAAAACAGAACAAAAAAGAACAAAACAAAAAAGCAAAAAAAAAACAAAAGAAAGCAAAAAATGATTAAAAAATAAAAAAAAAAACAATCATGCATGCTTTTCTTGTGTGGTGCTTTTTGTCAAATAGTCAAGAATATTTGTCTCACCATTTTCTATTTTTCAGATTACCCCAGTGCATAAAATTGGCAATTTCTCTTAGTATTGTGCTCACATATGCCTTGCAATTCTACGTGCCAATTGCAATAGTCTGGCCCAAAATTATTGAACAATATGGACCCTTTCAATATCCAGTTGCAAGTGAAATCATCTTTCGATCCAGTGTTTGCTTCCTAACTTGTGAGTAACATTGCTCCGAAATTCACTTTCTCGAATTTACAAAATTTCCGAAATGCAAAAAGAATAAATAAAAAATAAAAGAAAAAATAAAGATCAATCATAATAATTAATAACTAATAATAACAATAACTAATAATTAATCATTAATTGTTTAAATTTAATAATCAATTTGCAAATCAAAAGTAATAACTAAAAATTGAAATTAATCTAAAGTTTGAAAACAAAGAAATAAAAAAATGACAAAAGTTTGACGTCAAAAATTCTAGATTTTTTAAAAATATTTATATTTAACAATTTACAGGAAAAAAATGAAATTGTTTCGATTCAATTACATTATCACCAAAAAAGAAATTATCAAAAAATAGTAAAATAAATATTATACTATTTTATATTGTACAAGAACTATTGTACAATAGTTTTAAATAATAAAAAACATAATCCAAAATAGCAAAAGATTTTTAAAAATTACAAATTTAGAAAACAAATGAAATTTTCCAGATTTTATTAAATTGTAATCAAAAGAGAAATTCTCAACAAAGTACGCATAATCTAATTAAATAACAATATCGAATTAAAGAAACAAAAAAATAAAAATAGCAAGCAAATTCAATTTTTTGAAACTTCGGATTTTAAATTAAATTTCTTCTTCAAACTCAAGTCGTTTTTGTTATTAAAAAAAGTAAAATTTTTGTTCTCCGAAATTTGTTATTAAATTCAAATACGAGTATACGACCAATTACACACATTTTTTTATTTCTTATTTTATTCTATAATAATAAATAATATTTTCTTTAATCTTTAATTTTTCTTTTTTAATTAACAACATATTTTGCTAAAAATAATGTCGAATTTACCTCTTTTTGTGTTGGAAAATACATTTTTGTTTAAAAATTATTTTCAGTCATTCTGGCAGAAGCGATTCCACATTTGGGTCTGTTCATTTCACTGGTTGGGGCTGTTAGCAGTACAGCTTTGGCACTTCTTTTTCCACCAATTATAGAAATGGTAGTCTGTTGGCAGAGTCCAAAATTGGATAAATTAACAATAACGAAAGATATGTTCATATTACTAATTGGATTGTTAGGATTTGCAACAGGAACTTACGAAAGTATAACAGCAATTGTTGCTGAATTCAGCAAAAGTAATTGACGAATGAAAAATTCCATTATTCGCAGATTAATCATAATAATAATAATTCGGACATAATTTCTCTTCAATATGGTAGTTCGTATAGTAAATTGAAATTTTCTTTCAAATCCCCTTGGGGAACTCCTCTGTAAACTAAATATGTATATAAAATTAATAGCTTTAAGTACATAGTATTATCTACGTAATATAGGATTTTTGAAAAAGTATTGTGAACACAACAGAATCTCCATTCAAACGAAAACGCATCAAATTCAACGCAAATTGAGAATAGTGAACAAAAATTGACAAATTGAACAAATTTTAAAAATATTCTGGAAATTTTTAAATTATTCCAGAAATGTTAAAAATATTCTAGAAATTTTAAAAATATTCTAGAAATGTTAAAAATATTGCAACAAAAGTTTTGACAATATTCAACAAAAGTTGACAATATACAACAGAAGTTGAAAATATACAACAAAAATTGACAATATACAACAAAAATTTACAATATTTCACGGAATATAAGAATACATTTTTATACGATTAAAATCTTGAAAGACATTGACAAATTTAAAGAAAAATTAACGAAATTCAATAGGTTTTTACGAAATGTGATAAATTCTCCAAGAAATCATTTTTATAAGATTTAAACAAGATAAATTTCATTGAATTTGAATTGAAATTCGTCAAAAAGTAATTTCTACAAGATGCAAATGAAACAAAAGTTCATTTGTAATTCTTCAAAAAGTAATTTTTTGAAAATCAAAGAAAACAGAGTTTATTTAAATATTGAAAAGTAAAAAAGTGATAATAATGTGACAACAAAAATGTGACAATAATACGACAACAAAAATGTGACAATAATACGACGAAAAATAAAAAGGTGACAATAATGCGACAAAAAAAATGTGACAATAATGCGACAAAAAATAAGGTGACAATAAAGCGACAAAAATGAAATTCAGGATAAAGTCGAGATAATAGAATCTTAAATATAATTAAATTGTAATTATAAGAAGTACCTAATTATAAATATTGTTTTCTAAAAAAGCCACGAAGTGATGATTCATAGGTGTATTTTGAGCCTGTAACATATTATAAATAATAATTAGAAAATAGAACACAGAATACAAAGCTATAAACAGAAATCGTAGTTTAAATTTCACTCAGTCATTCATAGTCATAAATCGTAAAGAGGATAGACTTTTATATTTTATAGGCGGAATTATAGAGCAATGAATACAAATATCTCTATTTATTCTTACATTATAATTTCTTGCTCAAAGCGAAAAAAGATTATAAAACGGTATTGACCTTTTCTATTATAAAGAATATAATTCTGTAGATTATTTATCTAAAATTAAAATTGATATTTCCTCAAAAATATTGTGTTTTTATTTATCAACCTTTTTTTACAATTCTTAAATTAACGTAATGAATGTTAATTATTAGTAGTTAATTATTACAACAAATATACTTTTTATTTTTTTAAATATAAATCTAGAGCATTTTTAAAAACGAAAATCGAATACGCAGTTCTTTTGAAAACTTCGTTCATTTATATTTTTTGTCCTCATTTTTTAATTTTCTGTTCTTAATAATTTCTTAATTTATGCTTGGTTTTTTTAACTTTATTAAACTGAAGTAATACTAATGACAAATACTGAAAAAAATTATGCAATAAAAAATAATAGAAGAATAAACAAGAAAATAAGAATAATAGGAAAATAGAACAGTGAAAAAATACAAGTTTCATATTTTTAAATCTTGACTATGAAGAGAAGGAAATAATGACCAAAGAGTTAGTAATAAACATTTAAAAAAACAATTAAAAACATGCAAAATTAAAAATAAAAAAAACACAAAATTAATTAAAAATCCCACAATTAAATATTAAGTGGCGCCATCAGTTGGCCGCCTCTCGACCTATGTGCTAGCTCTTTTTTACCGTTCATAGGTGACACAGAGCTCCCTCTACAATCACACCATCAGTCGGCAATGTAGGAGCCAGAACTTACCGACCTTAAAATCACTGCTCTTCAGTAGCGGCAGAGGGCAACACTTCCATTTTTCGCTATCTTAAATCTGAATCAGCGAATCAGAATCTGAATCAGCAGATTGCACAGCTGGGAATCAGCGAATAAAAATCCGCTGATTTGCAGCTAATACTCACTGATTCACGGCAACTATTCGCTGATTGGACCAGCCTAGATAGCGCAGTTGCTGATCAGCGGATTTTCCCTGATTCAGATTTAGAGAGCGCAGCAAATTTAAAAGTACATTAAAATAAGCAGTTTAAAATACTTAAAAGAAAATTAATTTTAAATTCTATAAGTGGGCCGTACACTGCGGTACTGCAATGCAGAGACAACCCGTGGCAGAATCGGAGCAAGCCCCAGACATTCCGCCGATTTCCAAATGTTCCCAGTCAGGGGACAAGCTCCCTGCTGGGTAATATACATAGTTCCATATAATATTGTTATTTATAAAAAATAAAAAAAAATATATGTGTGTGTCTTTTTTCAACACATATTATTTTCACCTCCAGCGCTCATTAATTACCATTTGGTTATAAGTCATTAAACAATAAAAAAAATAGATATATTAAGGATATAAAAACCAGTCGTAAAATAAAATATACATACAGTGGAAAAGGCATAAGACAAGCTTAATTCATATCATTGTTTTATTTGAATTGCCTTATGCCAGAAACATGTTCCACATAAATGTCTCTTGACCATTTTATCGTCTCAGAGACCACAAGCTTCCTCATAAGTCCTGCATACTTTCTACCGATCAGCAGATGCTCAAAGACTTGCTCATTTTTTCGGTCCCAGCTACCCAGCGCTCCCACCACAAATTCGAAAAGGAACACTGAGTAGCCTTTGTCCTCAAGGGACTTAGCCAATCGGTCATATTTCTTAAGCTTGTGATCCCCGGCGATTTTAAGTGCTTCCGGACCATTCTCAAACGGGACGGCGACATCTATTATTGTAATTTCGCGTGCTCGCTCGTCCCGAATGACAATGTCCGGGCGTAATAAAGAAGAGCCCGCATCGACTCCTTCCACGGTTTGGTCGATTGCAACCTCTCCCGGGATCTTATGGGCCTTTACCAATCTTTTAATCACTGCATCATGGCGTCTAGTAATTGCCTGCATATTTTTATTGCAGTGATTAATAACGTGTGGGAGGGTTTCAAGGTCGTGGCCGCAGACTCTACATCTCCGATCACGATCAACCCTTCCCTTAAGAGCCCCATTAAGTGGCAATACGTTTGTCCTGGCTCTGTGGACAAACCGCCAATCGGCAAATCTGGTAAAACCCCCATTTCTAAGAAAGTGGTTTGAGGATTTATTTATACTGCTCTGGTGGAAGACCTTACCCTGATCTTTTTTTTTCAACAGGGAGTTCATATAAAAATTATATGTGGCGCTACGGAGTTGGAAAATGATTTTTGATCGCGCCCCTGGGGGAATGATGACTTTATTCCCCCTCCAACCCTTACACTCCAGGGACAGTTCCTCACGTTCTTCGCACCAGGACCAACGAACCCCCAATCTATCGTTTTGCCTGCTCGTTGCCTTTCGAACATAAGACCATAAGGAGGCTTTTGAGCCAGATGGCAAAGATAAGACATCCGAACAATCACCCGACAAGTACTTAGCAATTTCATTCATTGTCGGATGTCTTTTGATTTTAACTCTTACTGAGTCTCTTGCCGAAGCAAGTGCCATCTCCCTAATTACTGGGTCCTTCGAGCTCAGCAATTTAAAAGCATGCGCAATTGCATATATGTCAAGCAGATCTCCCACCGGAAGGAGACCTGCCCCTCCTTTTGAGGGGTGTATATGCACAATCTCTGCGCTTGCTCTTTTTGGGAGGAACATCCATTCTTTGGCCCTTTTTTTAATAAGTTTGTCCAGGCTTTTTAAATTTGTCTTGTTTATTCTAGCCCCTCGTAAAATAAAGTCCAGCCTGGACAGAATAAACACAGCAGTGGCTTCTATTTTTTGCCACGGGGCTAACAGTGAGCTATTTATTTTCTCCACGTCTTCCTCTGCTCTTGTGAGGGAATCAATTGGATGATAGAGAAATCTAGCCCCTGTTGGAAATCCTAGGTGCTCATACGCTTCATTTATATCTAGTGCCTTGATGACACCGTCCTCCAACCTCAGAGCGGAGTTGCACACTTTTCCTCCAACCATGGTTAGAGTTGCGCATTTATTGATGTTAATACGCAGTCCAATTGATGAACAGAGTCTTTCAACTCCATTCAGCAAGGCCTGCATATCCTCTACGCCCGGAGCAAGAAGGACGACGTCATCCGCGTATGCTAGAGCCCTAATTTTCTTTCCAAACATGTGGAAGCCCCCACCCATGTCATCTATCCCTCTTAATACTAATTCAAATACAAGGTTAAAGATGAGAGGGCTCAACGGGCATCCCTGCTTGACTCCGGCGTTCATTTGCATTGCCGCGGTTTGTCCCGATTTGGTCTTTATTACCGTATTACAGCCAGTAATTGACTGCATTATAAGATCCCGGGTATTGTCAGGTAATCCAGAAAGTCTTAGAGCATGGTCGATCGTCCCGTGCGGCACGGATGGAAAGGCATTCGCCAAGTCCAACCATGCAACCGCAAGACTTCTCCCCTTGCTCCTGGCAAGCTGAAGGGCCTCCTGCAGCACGAAGTTATGCTCGTAGCATCCCTCGTACTGGAGGAAGCCCTTCTGCGCCCAGGACAATCTGTTATTTTTTTTAGCCCACAATGCAATCCTATCCGACAACAAAGCTGCGAAGATTTTATATATCGTGTTCGTCATCGTAATTGGTCTCCAATTCTTAATCCTGGATACATCACCTTTTTTTAAGACCAAAATTGTTGTTGAGTTTTTCCAGGATTTAGGGATTGCATTTAAATTAATAGAGGCACTGTAGATGTTGGCTAGTATTGCTCCAGACGGATCTGCTTTCAGTAGTGTCGGGTAGGATATTCCGTCCGGGCCCGGAGCTGTATTTTTCATAAATTTTAATTTTTTGACAACCTCAAAAGGGGAGATATTAATACTGAGGTTGTCACTACTAGCTTCATCCACTGGATCGAACTTGACATCTCTAGGGAGACCTTGTACATCCAGCTGAGGGGCTTTATAAATATTTTCAAAGTATGTCTGGATGTTAGAGATGTCAATTTTACAATCCTCTTTATTGCCTTCTATAATTTGCTGTACAGCATGTTTTTTATTTTTTCTGTACAGTTTTTGTATTTTAGTGGCCATCTCTTTTCGTGAAAGGGTACACTTTCTTGGGCCGTTATTTTTATTCGCACCCTTTCTTTCACTGACAAGAGGCTGAAATCGACTCGCGAAATTTACAAATAATTGGGAAATTTCCTCCAATTCATTAAGGTTAGCAATTGTTTTTGATTTCGAGCCGATGCGCGCCCTTTCGTCCCGTACCTCGCTTACATTCACACTAGTTTCATTTATACAATTTCTTGTAGGAGGGGTTACATTATTATTAATATTATTATTATCGTTATATAGACTCTCCCTTTGGAATGCGTCATGTCTAGGTATGGAAGTATGTTCTTCGAGAGGCCAGGATTCTTGCTGAGGAGATTCACCTACGACCCTATCAGGAGTACTTTCAGCAGGACTTCCTGCAGAATCTTCGCCTGCCCCCTGATCATGGTTGATAACTATTATTTGTGGCTCGACATATTGCAGTGGAGGAGTCTGTATAGAAGCATTTATTTCATCTGGAGCGTTACTATTGTTATTTTGTTGTGTGGCGGCAAATATTGTTGTGGGGGGCGAGAGCGTGTCTTCTGCAATTGGTCCCACATCAGCATTGTCTCTGATGAGGGTTCTCCTCCTGGCTCTCATTCGTCTCCTTAGATTCATAGATGTTTCTGGAGCCATGCCACTTTCAGACGCATTCCTGCTGGTTGGAGTAGTGGGGATGTCTATTGTGTTATTTTTACTAATTTCTATTCCCCTCCTACGACGTCTTGTAACGACTCTCGAAGCTATCGTATCAACGCAGGGAGGTGTTACAATTATCGCATTCTCACTATTTGCGACCTCTGGGGTAGTAACGGCAGTTTCATTCCGTCTTTCAATTTCCTGTGATTGTGGTGGGAGGACCGGAACAATATCATTATCATTACTAATGATAACATCATCGTTGCCGATGATATCACCACCAGTCGCGGCACCTACGGCTTCAACATGAGTTTTTTTATAATGCGTAATCGCAGATTTGCGTTTATAGGCTCCGGTGCCTAGAAAACCGCAGGTACCACACTGAAATTTATGCTCAATATTTATATTTCTGTGATATATTTTTAAATGTTTTGATAGATCTTCAAATTTTTTAAATAACCCGGTCCTACCACCAGATTTTAATTGACGCCCAATCTCAGTTGGTGGGCAGTAATTACATTTAAATTCAATTGGTTCAGGAATAGACCAAGTTAAAACTACCGCCATTTGAAATTAAATTATAAAATAAAATAATTTAATAGGTACTTAACACTATAATAAATTAATAACAGAAATAAATAAATAGAATTAGGAAAAAAAAAGTATCCAAACATGACAAATGTCAATAAGATTATTTGTTCTGTATCAAACAGAAAGTCACTAGTTAATTAATTAAAACACTCAAAGTAGAGTAATGACTAGATTATTTAAACTAAAATAATGACACTCAGAAAATGTCAAGTTCTATGTCTAAAACAAAAGCTGTTGTCATTCAAAATACCTATACATGTGGTCAAGTGTTAAAATAATAAATAAACAACTACATTTAAATAAATACAAATAAACAAGTAGGATTAAATAAAGACAATAAATAAATAAATAAATACAATAAATAAATAAATAAATACAATAGATAAATAAATAAATACAATAAATAAATAAATAAATACAATAAATAAATAAATAAATACAAATAGACAGATAAATAGCAATTTAGTACGGACCACAGTAACAAATAAATAAATAATTAAATAAATACCAACAGCAAATAAATAACAATTCAATACGGACCATAAAGAGAAAAACCAAATTTCAGAGGTCGCAACATACAGATACAAGGTACGGTCCTGACAAATATAAATCAAAAAGGGCCAAGAGACAAGAAAAAAATGAGCGCTGGAAGAAATTGTCACGAGATTACAAGTTATTCCTTAAACTGCAAATAGTCAAATCACAAAAAGTAAGATCAATTACATTAAATTAACTTAACAAGTCTACAAGTATAAAATAGTTATCCACTATCTCAGTCAACAATAAATTTTCTTCAAAATAACCTTGGCGTTTTATGAAATGTATAATTGAAAGTAATAATTAATTAATAAACAAAATAAGGAATAAACAAATAAATAAATAAATAAATATGTATAAGGACAACTATATCACAACATCAAATCTAAATTCGTCACAATTGAATAAAACAATAAATAGATAAATAATTAAATAAATAAATAAATATACGAAACGCAGACACACAGAAAGGAATTTACAATTTCAAGAGGTCGCCACACACTAGACATGAAGCGCGGGACTATTATTTTCGAATATTTTTGGTCGAGAGATGGGCGTTCGACAAGTTCTTGGTGTGAAACGTCAATTCTAACATATAATACAAGAATACAAGGTACCAAATTAAAAATAAATGAGTAACTATACAATAAAAAAAAAGCAATAATCAAATAAATAAATACAAATAGGTGAGTAATTATCCTTAAAATCTCCTTGGTATTTTATTAAGTGTATAATAAATAATCGGAAAGACAAACAAACACAAAAATAAATTGACAATAAAATTTCAGACTCAGTAAAATTAATAAATAACTTTAAATTAACTTGCTTGGTATATATATACGTTGGAAGAATTCTGGGTTTAGTCGAATCAATATAAACAATTAAAATGTCAACAATATAAGCCAATATAAACAATACTAGGGCCAAGGACGACCAGCGTCTCTGACTCAGAATTAATTCCAATACAAATCTAAATTAAATTTTTATATCCAAAGGAGTTTTAAAGTTGTCAGTTCTGTAGATTTTTAAGTTTAATATTATCAGAACTTATAATACTATGTAACAATCTTATTGATGTGTTCAAATACAAATCGACCGAAAGTCGACGGTCAAAAATTTAACGAATTTCTGTCGTTTTTAGATAAACGTCTATCTTAGTCAATTTTAAAATTCAAGTAAAAGTAAAACAGAATTTTATAAATAATCGCTAGATGACAAGGCCAATACTCAAGTATAAAATTAGTACTAGTAATTTTTAAGTTAAACAGAAATGAATAATTAAAGTGACACAAAGTAGAGTATAACTTAGAATCAAATAAAGGATAAAAAAAAACTCAGAAATAAAATTCAATCAATCAAATAGATAACATAACTGACGACAAAAGAGTCAATAGTTTGAAAGAAAAAGGATAAAACAAGAATTGGAAAAACGAAAAATAAAACAGCAAGTTTAATTCAAATACTTGGTGGCGTCATCAGGTGGTCGCTTCTCGACCCTCGCGCTGGTGCCTGTTTCCCCGCGCACAGGTGACGCAGAGCTCCCCCCGCAACCAGACCGTCCGTCG